>BMAO01000542.1:0-72106 GCA_019973975.1 Trichonephila clavata
GGTTTAAAAAATGTTTCGAGAGCACAAAATATGAACAATTTTCGACTAGAAATAATTCTTTGAGGTTAAAATGAAATAATTTGATTCTTTTACACATTTTTTATAAAGGAATAAAGTTTCAAAAAAGTATAAAATGTCTAAAATATAATCATAATTTTAAAAAATAATAAGCACATAAATATAAGAAAAATTTTTGTAAGAAACAAATAGTAAGTTTTACGACGCGCATGATATTTTCTGAAATAATAATTCTAATTACTAGCAATAAGTTGATTTATAAACTCAAATATATCCTTATTAGATGGTAGCGATTAGATATAAAAAGAATAAAAAATAATATTTTTTAAAAAAAAAAAGTCATTTTAAATTTTTTCAAAATTAATTTTTTAAATTTTTCAAAAAATTACAAATATGTAATACTATAAATAGCTAGGATTCAAAGATTATGATAGAGTTTATAATTCTGTAAAGTTTTATGCATCATAGTATGATAGTTTTTTGAAACGCAATGCGCGTAAGTGAAAAAAAACACAAACTGAGAAAAAAGGCTTTAAAGTTTTAAATTGAATTTGAGAAAATAAATTTTAAAATTTACATGCTAAAATGCTCCAGGATCATAGGATATGCCTTCCTGTTGCTCAAACAGCTCAATTTCTGTACTCTTTTTAATTTTTTTATCTCTCCAAGCTTCAAACGATGACGTTGAGCTCTTCTTTCTTGACGTAAAGATTCGACGATTGTCACGTTCAGCCAGGGACACACAAACATTTTTGTTAATTTGTAAGCCAAATTTCTCTAAAATAGTAATAAGTATTTGATTTCCATCATTAAAAATGCTGGTTGCTAGATTTGCAGCAATCTCTGCAATCTGAAGGCTAGAATCAATCGTCTTCGAACAAAACTTCCAGATTAATGAATTTAAACTTTCATTAGGATTCTGTGTCTTACCTCCTAAGCATTTCTTCAGGAGTGCCAGATGAGATAAGTCTGCAAATACAGGCTTAATTACATCTCGAACAGCTTTCGCAACTGAGGGTTTGTGTTTATAATTTTGTAAATTATTATTAATTGCGGCATTATACTTACACTATGTATTTGGATTTGTAGGACAAAATCAGTGCATCGGTTCATCATCGGTGCTGCAAGAATGACCCCAAACAGCCCAAATGGCTTTCCGCATTTCCTTTACACTAGTAGAATTGCATCGAATAGCATTACCATAGTAATGCGCAAGCTTATCAATTAAACTATCAGTTAACCTACCTTTACCGCCTATAGTTTTACCATCAGATAATTTCTTCTTACCATATACTAATTTAAGCTTCCTAAGCCTTGTACCCATTCTCTTTTGCACATGGCCTACACATTCTATTTTCTGAATAAGATGGCATCGCCGTATGGATTGTTTTCAGAAAGGGCATTGAATGTTTTTGTGTCGCCATCTCCTATGTAGTTCGAATATTTCAGGTTGTGAAGCTTTTCTGATCGATTAAAAATCCTCAACATCCCGTCAACCTCCATCTTACCAGCAGAGCCAGAATAATTTTTTCTACGTGAAATCTTATGCGCTCTTTTCCATTTATTGTACTTGATACCAAACTTTACCCCTTTATAACTGTCGCTTCATTTGCAAAATGAGGACAACACTTCCTATCCAAAACCTTACCTGTTTCGGCCCCATTAGAGTACATACTCCAATCAACGATGAATGTCCTCTCGTCTTCCAGGTCCCATCACCACTTACCGTTAAAATGTTATCAGGTAACGAAGAATTTTCTTCGACAGCTGCCCTGTTCATGCTTTCTTCCGCGACTTCCTTCATAACAAGTGAAAGTTTATTATTAATAACATCATATGATTTTTGTTCAACAGGATTAGGAAGACTCATTACAGAACAAAAGGTTTTTAATGACTCTAAACCTTGACCTATGCATCTCATTGCTAAAATAGATCTTCTGTTAATTTCTGGAGCATTATTTTTATTCCCAATGTTTTCACAGCTTGAAAAAGTACAAATACTCCCACAGTTTTTACAATGTATTTCAAAATTCGAACATAAACCACAAGTGGATTTTTCATTAATTGTTAATGGTTTATGACATTTTAAACAGCATGATACTGACAAAATAGAGCTAAAGGTTGAAATAAAATCAAAAATACGATATTCTTTGAAGTTTTCACTTACCTTAACAAGATTTCACTTTAATGAAGTCTGAATTCCTGAAAGTTTTTTACTAGAAGCATTTTTCATTTCGGCACACTTACTTGTACTTTTCAATTCTGCACACTTCCTCGTATCTTTCATATCTGTAACATGTGAGTCACTTACCTTTAAATATTTATTTCCTCTAAATCTTTTGTTGGGGCGATTGCCCAACGATTTTTTCAGAATAAAACAACACATATCTTCGATTTAGATAAGCGTTTTAAAAAAACGTGTACTAAAGTAAACACAACAGAATCAAAACACGGCAGAATGAATGTGTTGAGTTGCAGGCTTCCTTCTGATCAACTCAAGCGCTTAAAATATTTCATGAGGCTTATTAAAAACAGAAAAATGAAAGGTATGCATAAATTTAAAAATAAATGGGCGTGGCATCTGTCCATTTAAAAGTTGTTATGACTAAATTGCTGTTTGCAATTTTTTGAATAACTTTCGAAGTTTTTAGAGTATTGTCACGTGGTTAGTATCTAAATGTTCAGAAAAAAATGAAGAACAAGATATATTTTTTTCGAAAATTCGAAAAAAAAAATTGTTAACACCCCTCAGACCCCTTTTTGACCCTCAGTTTTGAACGCAGAACTATACTTCATTACAGTTAGAAATTTAATTTTTTGAAAATAGTAGAACCAACTATCAAAAAGACATTTAAGTTGATAAATTTACAAAAATTTAATATTAGAGGTAGGCAGGGGTCTACCCGAAACCGAAAAACATGGCAAGGGGTCTATGAGACAAAAAAAGTTTGGGAACCTCCCTTATATAGGAGGAAAAAGTTTGTACAATAAGACTGCGCTTTCTGCATTTTATTATATTTTTAATTTAAAATAACACAAAAGAAATTTTTATGAGAGTAAAATAATACCCACTACGTCAGCATTTGTGTCGGAACCACATAAAATACTTTCAATCAATAATTTTAATAAAGAAATATATTTTTCTCTTAAATGCGGTTAATGCGAAAGTGTTTCTTTCCATTTTCTATTCAAATTTAATTTTTCATCTCTCCGTTCCTTTAGTATTACATCCTTTAAATGCATATTCGCATATATTTATAAATGGGAAATTGTCATCCGTATCTATATCTTTCAATTCAGTCATTGCAAAGATATGTGTGTGTGTGTGTGCATTTTACTGATTAATTTTGTCTTTTAAAAACTATACTTAAAACAATTTACATAAGTAAAATTAACTGACAATTAATAATATAAGAAATTTTATAAGCAATTTTAACATTTAGAGATGTATCCTTAATTTCAGGATTAGAACCTTACAAATTGTTATTTTATTCTTAAATATTAACAGTATAAATTCTTCATCCTCATAACTCATTCTATATTGCAAGAAAACCATACCTTTTGCTTTTGAAATGTTATTATATTAAAAATTTGGGGTAGTTTTGTAAAAAAAACTACGCATGTGGAAAAAACTGATTATAATTTTTGGTTTTTAAATAATATTCTTTTAAGTGTCGAAAATTTTTCCAAATTTAAGGTATAAGCCTAAAAATAAGAAAAACATCGGGTTTTTTTTTTAAAAAATTTTTGTGGCCCATACATTTGGAAAGCTTGCTCCAATTGAACTGGACTCTCTCTCCTCTCATTTTAGGGTATTTTCAAACTGTAGAAAAAGCCTAGGACCTAGGCTAGATCTTAGACAAAGCATATATTCCAGAAGATCTGAAAACCAATTAGGTTTTAAGAAATTTTAAGTTTTCTGAGATTTGATTTTAGTTTTGATTTCACTTTAAAGTATTATTGCAATTCTAAATTGAATTAATTGAAAATATTTTTGAACACAAGCCACTTTTTCATGTGAAATGGGTATTAACTGCAATTTTAATTTCTAAAATCATTTCTGTTTGCTTATGTTTTGAAGTTTTTAGGTTCTCTCGCATTTACTTAATTAAGATTGATCTAATGACCAATATATTTGTTTTACACATAATTTATATAATTTAAAAGCTTTTTCTTTCGCTTATATTTGAGTGTGAAAATTACAGCAGCATAAAATACGACCTTGTTCGAATTATGTCGAGTGTGCATATTTGGAACTGTTTAGCGCACTCGAATTAACTCAAGCGCTCACGTTAAGGATTTACATTGCATTATAAATCCACACGGTTGCTAGTGATGACTAACCACGTAATTGTGAAACGTGTTTAAGTGACGAGGACGACGCCTGACCTGATAACTCCCTCTCCGAACTTCCACACCCTGCCAAAGTGAAGACTTTGAGCCTCGACTGATTTAACGTGCGTCACAGCTCTTCTTCAGAGCCAGGCTTTAGTGGCACCAGGGCTCGAACACTGAACACGAGTTCATGGTCATGACCACCATGCTACCGTGACCGCAAAAGAAAATAGCATTTTTGGAAGAAAGGTACTGGGTAAGTACATTTAGGAATAATTTTTAAGTTTTAAAATTTTCCTAAATGTACTAAATGTAAAGAAAAAGCAAAGCATCAACATTTATCTTAGGAATAATAGTTAATATACCTTCGTACCCTTAAAACCATTTTATTTTGTGTATTTTTGAAAGTGAATAATTTTCCCTTTTATAGAAACTTATATAATTATATCAAATCACTTTCATTTTGCTCTCTAAGGGGATTCCCGAAACAATGCGATTTTTTTAAAACACAAAAAATACTTATGGTTGAATCTAATACAATTCCCTACTGAATGGGTGAGACAATTTTTTATCATGCAAATTATGTTTGGATATAGGAGAGGTTTACAGTTAATAAGAACGTTTTAAAACAGGCAATCTATGGCTCACGTGTTCCACGTGATAGAATTCTCAGTGGCCCTCTGCACTATTCTACAAATTCGTCAATTTTTAAGTGGATGGAAGTTGATAAATTTGTAATAGACCTTATTTGGCAAACATCTTCAGAATTATGAATATTTACGGAATTACACGAAAAAATCTGAAAGATAATTCTAAGGATAAATTTACAGCTATTTTGTAAATTATTGAATGTCATTGTTAGAGAGATTTAATTGTTGAAAAAAGAAAATTGCATGTACTCTGATTTCCACTTTCGGCTCTGGATATCAAAGTAAAAACTCTTTCCTCATATGAAAAATATGTCGACTCCGCAAAAGAAATTGTTTAACAACTGAATGCTCAGAATCGTGTCAAATTGAAAGTCACGCATTATACCCTTGATTTTGCGATATGAAAGTAGAGCGGTGAAAGAGTTAGATTCGCATTAGAATTTTTATTTGTCTTTTTATTTAATTTTAATGAAGGTAAACACTTATATTTTTCTTTGTCTATTTCTTATTTTAATAAATATGTTTAAAACATACATTTTAATTTTTTTTTATTTTTGCTGAATAACCAGTAATATTTTATGTTGTTTATTTTTATGTTAAGAAATATATTTAAATGAGATGCAAAATTACTATATAATAAAGTAGTAAATCCAAATTATTAACCTCTATTCCCTGATTCTGCATACATTATCGTAGGAATCGAAGAGTTTCAAAAATGTCCTACTGAACGGCACGCGGAATGATACTGATAGATTGGTTTGACACGCCTCAGCTACAAGGTTGCCGACCCCTGATTTAAAATGTTGTGTGAAATAACCATTATATTATAAAATTTTTGTAAAAATACAAAAGAAGAGAGATTATGTTGGCAGTACATGTTTTAAAAGGAATAAGGTTTACGAGAACGAAGTATAAAATAGCCTACATATATAAAGGAGTACGGTTGATTCCCGTGGATATTGCCAACTCGCGACAATGAATTTGAAATTAATTTCACTATTCGTTGTTACTAATATAAGGAAAGTTTACATGACTTGTTTTTGTATTTGTTATATTTTTATATTTCTTACTGAAAACAACAATTAAGAGTGCAACACCTGCCAAAACTGTAGAGCACCGGATGCTCCTGCCTTATGCCAACTCTGCCCTACCAAGTAAAAATGCCGTCTTCTGTTCTTCAAAATCATGGCATTGCGAATAGCATTTACCATATATTTTGTAAATGTTAGTTTTTTAACTTCTACGTCAATTTGTTAACAGTCTACACTCCTGCAAAGAAGTCTGAATTTAAAACTATAAAAAATTCTTATTATTCCCAACACACAGTGTCATTTATACCTTTTTTTTTATAATCTATGAATTCGTTAAACTATTTCTTCTTTGTTATGTTGACTATTTAATATTAAGTACAAAAAAGAGAATAAATTTCTAACTGAAGTTTAAATTAAATATTTCAAAAAATGTCATTGATATGCTAATAGCTTTTGCATACCGTCGTTTTAGCATCTCTCAGCTATGCTTCTATGTAAAAATCTATTATTTATTCATCAAATGTATTTGGTGGCCAAGTGGTCTAGGCATCGGATAATGGCTAGCGTGTCATGAGTTCGATCCCGGTACCACTAAAGATCCGTCGTGTAGGGGAGCGATGCACGTTAAATCTGTCGAGAGCTCAAACACCCGTTGGTGTGGTGTGGTAGTTAGGAGGAGGGGGTGCCAGCTCAGGAGTCATCCGTGTCAGTTGACCATGGTTCAAAATTGCGAGGTTCGTCGCCAAAAGTCCTCGTGTTGCTAATCAGTGCGACGTTAATATTCACTCACTCTTCAAATGTATCAGCATATTTTTTGCTCATAACATGCAGTTTTCAACCAATCTGTGTGGCCGTGGTAGCCTAGTGGTCAAGGTAACGGACTCGTGGCTGGTGCATCATGAGTTCGAGCCCATTACCACTGAAAACCTGCCGTGTAGGAGAGCGATGCACGTTAAATCTGTCGAGAGCTGAAACGTCCCTCTGTTGGTGTGGTGTGGTAGTTAGGAGGAATGGGGGTGCTAGCACAGGTGTCATCCTCGTCACTTGACCATATTTCAAAATTGCGAGGTTCGTCGCCAAAAGTCCTCAAGTACTGAATAGGGCGATGTTAACATTCACTCACTTACTCAACCAAATTGTATAAAATTTACGGAATAAATGACAAAATATTAGAAGTTGAATATATTAAAAATTGAATTTAATATTTTAAATATCCAAAGAATTATTAGTATTTATGATAAATATTTTTCAACTGTGTGCGTGTGTGCGTACGCGAGATATACATACATAAATATATTTTTCGAAATTCAAATGCAGAACTTCAGTGCAGCTAATATAAAATTCCTGGTTTTGTATGGTTAAGATTACAAAAAATGTCCAAATTTTAATTATTTGTTCTTCAGTCAACCTCTATAATGGAACATAAATGATAAGGGATTTTGCATAAATAGATATTTTTTTAACTTGAATATAAAATGGATCTTTATATTTATTTATAGGCACAAATGTCAACTGTAAATTTGTCCAGGTGCTTTTCATTTCTCTTTGTTCGAATATTCAAGCTTAAAAATATGAGTTTGTTGTTCCCGTTCTCTTTGAAGGAAACTGAATTTCAGACATCAAAAATTCTGGTATAATTCGTTATCTAAGCAATACAAAACTAGGGATTGTATGTACGATACTCAGAACACATTGCTTTGATATTATGAAAAACTTAAGGATTTAAATAGGTTTTTTTTGTTGTTATTTTTATCAATGCGTACAAAATTTTTGCAAGTTCTGTTTTACAGAAGCTTAAAAATTATTCAAGTTTAGAATTTCAAAAGTTTAACAGATTTTAAATTTTGAACCTTTTTCTTTTTTCTGTTAATTTTTGACACAAACGAAATAATTCCTTAAAAAAACAACAACTTAGAAGTATTAATTAAAATAAGAAAAATGAAACTGTAAATTATCCTCATTGTTTTAATATATACTGTGAATTTAAATATAGGTATATCATAGATATTTTTAGAGATACATTATAAAAACTTAATTCTACTTGAGAATTTTAAGATAAAGAAGAAAAAAAAAAAGAGTTTTATCAAGCTACCCTTCCCCTTCCCAATTCGTTGAATTTCAAATTAATATTAAATCAAAAGTGAGTATATCATCTATATTACTTATGCGATGGAACTTAAAAAATGATTTAAATGAAAGATTTTAAAAAATGCTTAGATCGTGAAAACTACATCGAAGAATTTATTTAATTCAAACCCAATAATATTTCAAGTTAAGTTTTCTTACAAACTTTAACTGATAGTCAGTACGCTCTGGAGGTTTAAAATTCTTACCAGTTTTTTACGATTGCTGCAGGGGAAGAACGGGGTTCCCCGCGAGCCATAAAACTTCCTGTCAGAGTCCATTGTGTCACCCCAACCCTCCCTAATTATCCTTCAAGATGTTAAACCTTTAAAGGGGGAAAGGATTTCGGAAAAAGACGTCTCTAACGCTTTCGAAGCTGTTACTTGAGGAGGGAAAAATACGTTTGGTGAGTCCCCGGTCTCCCGTGTGGTGCGTTTTTGAAGCATCTCAGGATGGCAGAAAAAGACGTTTGACTTGAAATAAATATTTTGCCTAAGAACCAGCCTAAAATTTAGGCTTCTTCTACAATTATGTGGTAAACCTAGAAGTGAATATGAGAAGAAAGAGAGAGTCCAGTTCGGGGGACTGGTATCGCATCAGCTAAAAATAGCATCAGCAGTCAGGGAGTGGAGAAAAAGACGTTTGGACCCCTTAGAGCAGGCATGTCAAACACGCGGCCCTCCAATACCTAGGTAGCGGCCCGCGGAGACATTTTGCAAAATTTTAACAGTCAATATTTAAGGGTTTTTTTTTATTTTAAAATTTTTTTCTGGTAAACATTTTTTTAAAAATTTACAACACGTTAATCTGTTATCTATTTTTTTTAAAAATTTACAACACATTAACCTGTTATCTATTCTTGTTTTTTAAAAAATTTACAACACATTAACCTGTTATCTATTCTTGTTTTTTAAAAAATTCTATTTAATTATAGAAATAGCCTTTAAATGAAAATTATTTTCAATATTTTATTGAAATTTAATCATTTAATTTCACTTTAATAAACTAATTCTTATTAAATTCTTAATTGCACTTTTGCATATTATTTGCTATATATCGCACTACGATTCATCGTGTGTGAGACTTTTTTTTTTCTCTTTGAAGTGTCCTATCTGTAAGAGGCGAATAGCATGGCGTCAAAGGCCATTGAAGATTTAATTTTTTTTAAAAATTTAGAACCCCCAAGATGACTAAGTCAAAGTGCAGTGTTTGCGCAATCGTTTGTGAATGAAAGTGTATTTTGGTTTTTATTCATATTAAAATAAAATGTTATTTAATAAAAATATAGTGACACTTCAAGAAGAGATTAAGAAAATATAAACTGAAGATGATAATCGTAATTTTCAAGAAAAATGGGAACTGCAATATTTTTATACCCATAATAAGAATAAAATATTAGGCCTGATATGTAAAAATTCTAATTCAGTCGCAAAGGAATATAATTTTAAAAGGCACTCTAAGACAGAAAACAAACTCTGACCAACATGCTGTGAAACTTTGAGATGACGAGTTGTGAACTGAAATCAATTGAAAAATGAAAAAAAATGTATTCACTAAATTTGTTGACGGAGTGAGTGAGCGAATGTTAACAATCAACTATTCAGCTGCTCGAGGGCGTTTGGCCACGAACCTCTTAATTTTGAACCATGGTTAAGTGATGAGGACGATATCTGAGCTGGCACCTCCTCACCTGCCTTCCATACCACACTAACTGATGGACGTCTTAGCCTCGACATATTTAACGTGCATCGGCCCCATCTGCATTGAGGATCTTCAGCGGTATAAGGCTGGAACTCATGACTCGAGTCCGTTACCTTGACCACTAGGTTACCGCGCCCATCTAAATTTGTTGAAGACTATACAACTGCTTTAAAAACTTTATATTATCCCATTTAATCGCAAGCAGGTCGAAACCATTTACTGAAAAAGAATATATTAGTGAGTGCTTAATTAAAGTGGAGGAATTACCGTATTTACTCGAATTTAAGCCGCACTTTTTTTCAGTGTTAATGCTACAGAAAATGGGGTGCGGCTTAGAATCGAAGGGAAAGAAATTTGTTGGATGGGGTATTTAGAAAAATTATGAGTTCCCGTAATTAAAAATTTGTAATACTGATAAAATAACAAATAATTCACGTGTTATTAGTTCTCATTTTAAATTTTTTTTTATTGGTAAAATTTGATATCGATAAACCATTTTACATTATTTTTCATTTTTCACAATAACCTTTTTAGAATTTGGGGTGCGGCTTAGAACAGATGCCGGATTAGATTCGAATATAAAAGCTGTATTATGTCCAGCACAAGTAAAAAAAAATTTTAAAGTGTAATTTTAAGTTGGAATTCTGTAACCAGCAGAGAGGATGAAATAGTGGAGAATTATAGTCATGTATTATGCATAATGCATGTTTTTGATGCACTTTTAGAAATCTTGATGAAGTGTAAGTTATCCTTGTAAAAGTTGTTTTGTGTCTTACACAACTGATAGAGCATTTACCATGACTAGTATTACTAAAGCAGTTGCAAGATTAAAATAAACAAGCAAACAGCATGGTAATAGTACAATTTTGAACATTTTCATCGTATTATTACTTACCAGGTATTGTACTTGGATATACTGGACATGTTTTAAGATAGTCAGTTTAATTGAAACTTTATTCGAGCACGTAGATTTTGGCATTGTCGATTTGCTTCATTTCTGGAAGATTTAGAATGGTAATTTATCGATCAACCATATTACATGAAAGTTCAATGGATTTTGACCAATAAGGGTTAAAACGATTTCTTAAATTGCTGGATGAAATCATTATTTTCTTGGAAACAAGAAAAAATAATTGTGAAAGTGTAAAAGATGATTAAATGATGATGAAAGTGAATTAATTGAAAGAGTAACATTGGGTAAAGCACTTGGCTTTCTCAGTTGATATTACAAGTCTACTTAACTTAAGCTTCAAGGCAAAAATCCATTTGCTACGATGCTGTTTGATAATATTAACGCTTTCGAACAAAAATTATTGCTGACAAATTATTACAAAATAGATAGAGAAAACTTGTCTCACTTTGAAAGTTTTCTTTAAAAAGAATCTTTTGATTAAATCATTAAATTAAAATTTACTGAATATTAAATTAAATTATTAGAAATGGAATTCGATCAAATATTTTCTGATTTTAAAATTTTTGAATTACAATTTCGTTTCTTAATTTCACCTCTATCTATCGATATTGTAATTGTTGATGGAAAGTTACAAATGGAATTAATTGAAATCTATTTTGATTCTTTGCCGAAGCAAAAAGTTTCGAAGTAATAAGTCTAGATATTTATACATATTCATCTGTAGATCGGTATCTTAAAATGTTATCATTTGTTACGCGTATAATGGCTATGTTCGGAAGCAATCATTTTCTTTAGTGAAAAGTAACGAAAATTCAGAACGGTCGAGATTAAATGATAAACATTTATCATCATTTTTTAAAAATTGTATCAACTCAATATGTTCAACCAAATTTTGATGAATTGCTTTGAGAAAAAAAAACGACGTCAAATATCTTCTAAAATTAACATTACATTCCGTTTCGTATAATAACTTTTTTTTTATAAAACAATATAAAATATGTATAGTTTAAAAAATGAAATGAAATATTAAACGCTTATGGTACGCATTGTACACGATTATTATAAAACACTGAGTTTTATAAATACATAATATAATCATCCTAAGAACCCTGTTTTATTAATTTTTTGAACATTGAAAACATACGGCCCTTAAATTAATGTAAAATAGCTCATGTGGCCCGTGATATCAAATGAGTTTAACACATGCCTGGCTTAGAGGGTCAAATATATTTGATGATATTTTTCTTTTGAGAAAGGTAATTATATATTTTAAAACTTACAAGTTAATTGTTTTTATAGTTAATATTTTATTAATGTTGCAGTTTTTCAAATTTAAGGTGAGTAAATATATTTTTTTAAAAATCTTTTTTTAGAAAAAGTTATTACGAAAATGGAAGAAAAGGCTATACCTGAAGGTAATAGTATTTCCAATGTTATAAACAGAAATCTTTTATAATTGATGTATTTATTATAGATGTGTATTTAAATTACTTATCGAGTACATACTTTAGTGAATTGTATTATTTTAAAAACATCACCAATTTATCAGTATCTCTTCTAACAATCTATAGAAAATGTTACTAAATTTGGAGTACATCTGATGATTTTTTATATATGTACGTGCATTAAAAAATTAATCACACAAAAATGTAATTCAAGAGCTTCAACACTGCATTTTGTTAACATTAACAAATCGTTTTTTGACGGCGTAACTGGCACTCATGATGTGGGTTTGCGCTGAATGGCTAATCATTGCCTATTCTCGTATACGAATGGTGAAAATCTCACAACTTTGATACCAGCACAAAAAAATGTTTATACATACCGTAAAGTGTGGCGTATAACACCCAAACTTCCTTTTTTTTTCGAAGATACCTGAAATGTACGTGGGAAATGTTCCATCTTTTGAAGTCATTATTAACCCGTTAAGTTCATAAAAAATATCGTTTCTGTCAAGTAAACAGTATTGCAATCTTTGCTGAAGTCTAATAGTTCCTATGCTCATCTGTTTCTTCTTATTATTTTTATTTTTAAAAGTATCATTTTTTTACCCAGCTTATAACGCACACCCGTAAATTTCGATCTTAATTTTTGTGTTAAATGTGCGCGTTATACTCCGGATTTTATGGTATACTATATTAAATATCTTTAATGATTACAGTATCTTTAACGAGTATATTTCTCTAAACTCTAGGAGTTCTTCTTCCAGAGGAGCCTAAGGATTTAGCAGTTAATGCTAATGTTGCTCATAGTGATATTGACGTGGATATTTTCAATCCTTCTGGTATGTATTGTTCGTTAAAATATGTTACACACATTTGTATGCTTATTCGATTTCCTTCTTTTTATAGTGTGTGACGAAGAACATTCGATTACACTTGTGGTACTTGAAATACTGCAGTGATGGAATTTAGGATAAAACATATATTTTTGATCGAATTTTATTTTAATATGTTCATTTTACTAGGGCTTGATGTAAATGTTCAGATGTCAGGTTAATAGCTACTATTTTTATTTCTAGACATTCTTAAAAATACATCATACTTATTTGAGAAAATGCCGTTGGGGCGGCGTAGTTGGTTGGTCGCTGGCCTTCTGCACCCAAGGCTACGGGCTCGACCCCGGCCCAAGTCAGTGGATTTCCATGATGCATAAAATCGACAGCGGCCGTGTCGTACGATTATGTTGCATGTAAAAAATCCCTTGCAGTGCCCGTTTGGCTTGGGTTCTTTCGGCAAAATTAAATTCCTAAGTTCAATTTCGCATCGTTCAAAGCTCAGGTGCCTCCATCTGGGGAGGAAACTGGGCGTCTAAATTACTTGCAGCAATTGGTGTCGCCTGTACGGTGGCGCTCTAAAAAGTGATACCAGCTCCTGGGGAATGAAGTAGATCTACAAAGGTAAAAAGTTCGTTGCAAATGCAAAACATAAAAATATTCTTTGATTTGACCCATTGAGAGTAGTGTGGTTAAGGAATATTATGTTTTTCCCTAGTCTTACATCCAATGTTTAATTTTGTATTCCATTTTTCACATCAGTAAATGAAATGTGGTAATGTATATATATTTTCATTTGAAAGTTTTAGGATTAAAAGATATGTTATAGTAGAATTCGGAGAATTAATGACCCCAAATTTTTTTTTATTTTTCTGTATCCTGTTACATTTAGATTAATTTCTACAAATGCTGTATTTTGCTTAAGTTAATTTTCTACTTTGATTTTATCCTTTTTTTTAAAAAAATTTTTTTTCATGTTTTAGAAGTAATTTATGGAATTTCATTTTCGTAATCCATATTGCATAGAAAACATTTAAAATTGTTTAGTTAAGCTCTACATCGTTTTTCAGTGAATTTTCTAAGTGTCATATACTTTGAAGTTTTATTATATTCTTTTATGTACTTTATTCATGGTTCGAGGATTTTATGCAAATGAGTCACAAAATAAAAGACAGTTCTATCAAGAGCGATGAGAATTTTTTGTCGCAAAAATAATCCTTGAAATACAGGATGCAGCAGCAATATTCACAGAATAAATCATCAGAAGGTCTTCACACCTTCAGCAGCTCTCAGATACAATTATTAGTATCTAAAATACACATATGTAAAAGATTATTCACAAGCACAGCCGAACTAATCATGTTCGGCGAGTATATCGCTCTATTTATAGCCGTGGTGGAAGCTTTGAGAAAGATCCGTTTGTGCGTCATAGATCAGGAAATTGGGGGATTTCTCCACTAATTTCTAGAAGAATCCAGAGGGTCTCAAATTCACCAAAAATGATCGCCAAGTCAGTCGCCAAAAGTTATGCCAACTTGGCTCTTGCGCCAAGTTCTCATTTAATCGCCATTATAACATAAGGGACGGTGTTGCTTGAGAATATTACTATTATAAAATATATATAACATAGAGTAATATAAATGCATTACACATCCAAATGCAAATTATTTACACTATTTTGTGTAAAATTCTGAACAGTATGTATGTATGTATATAAATATATATATATAATATAATGTTCGAGGTTCAAATCCCGAATTGGGCAAGATTGACTCAACCTTTCATCCCTTCAGTGGGTCGATTAATTAGTAATAATTTTTGGGAACTTATAATGGGGTTTCGCTTCAGACTGACCACCTTATCGGAACATCTGCTCATGCACCTCAGGGCCCAAGGTCACGCATACCGATATGTTCACACTAAGCATTGGCCTTCATAGGCTGTTGCGCCACTGAGTTATATATATATATATATATATTATATACTTACATAAATAAAGATAGAGATATTGAGAAATATAAAAAAAAGTTACAACAGTATCTATGATTTTATTAACTTTATAAAAAATCAACATTAAAGATTTTATCCTTAAGCTAACAAGTCATAACAAGTTTTTATCCTTATGCTAATACAAGGATTCACTTTTTCTATAATATTTCTATATGATGCGGAACTTTGTTGAATCTATATAAAAACCATAATAATTTTATAAAAGTCACATTTATAGGTACATCATTTTATAAAAGTCACATTTATAGGTACATCAACCTTTGCGGCCTACTTTATTACTACTTAATTTACATGTGACCTCTAGTGGTTACAAGGTTTCCCATCTCTGGCCCTGTCTGTGATCCAGGGAAGGATCTCTGTTATGCCGTGGATGTTGCAAAATACGTTTACGCTTTTCATTAGGACATAATTGTGGGTCCGAAAGTCTTGTGGGCGGTCGCAGCAGAAACCACGAGTGCAGGGGGCTGGAGAATATTTCCCTCCCTTTCAGTTCCATGCCAAAATTGTGGAGGTGGAGATAGGTGGTGTCGCCATCTATCGTTAAGAAGTCCAACCTGTCTCACAGGCAATGGCAACTTTCATTCCTTCCCCCTGCGGGAAGGACACGACAACAACAACAACATTAGGACAGAATTGGAATCTTGCTATTCTTACTGCATAAGTTCACAAAAAGGCGTTGTGTCTGATGTGCCATTTCTTTTTATACAGCCTTGTTTCTTGACAATTACGGTCACACTTATAGCATAGTGATACTTAGACAAAATTCTATGACACGTTGTTTTTGCGGCTTTTTTGAACCAATCCGAATTTCATTTTCATTAGTAAATGCCTAGTTTCACAGTTTTCAATTAATTGTCTTCAAGCTTGTTGAATACTCCCTTGTCCAGCTAGGTCGCCTAATCCGCCCCCTCCCATAGATCACATATAGTACGTAGTGCGGAGCACCATCATTCAACTCCGAATTTAATTGATGATGAGGAGATGTATTGTTTTAATATCGAGTTGCATCATCTAAAAGACACCTCAGGTTTGAGACTATGAAGTAATTAATAAAACGGTGATAAAGACTTGTTTTACTTTTCTCGGTCAATTGTTTCAAGAAACATATTTTGTACTAGTCAAATAACGAACCTCCTCTGATCAATATTATTTAACACCTAATATAAATATTTGATTAGTATGATAGAATTATATATTTTGTCTTCAGTAATTTCACTCATTAAACCTAGGTGTCTATATTTCTCTTATGTGTCCTTATGCAACTTGGAGGATTGGTTAATTTTTACAAGTGCTGGTGAATTTATTTTAATTATGTTAAAATAGCTCTTTGTTTTAAAAATCCTAAATATTTCTACGATTTTGCAGGTGCATGTGAACATAATCCATATGAACCAAAAAGTGTCGGTTCTGATGAAGATAATACCTGGGATTTTGGTAATTGTTGTTTTCCTTTTTCAATATATTATTCAGTAAAATGCTGTTGATTTTCTTACACAGCAAAAATTTAGCTTTGAAAAAATTTATCAAATCACATGCCAAATTCTTGATTAAATTTATTTCCAAAATGTTCTACTTACCTGGAATCTAAGGTCTTCGAATCTCAAGATTTTTGATATATATGTTTATTAGCTTTTAAAAACTAAAGGGATAGGCACACACACATATCATACTCATTCGATTTGATGAAAAGTAATTAAATATTTTATAGCATCTCTACAACGTGTTGTGGCATGGGTACTGTAAAAGTAACTATATTACTTTTAATAAGTGTAAACACATCAGAATTATTTTACTAGTAACTGATGATTATTTAAATATGGTGAAGAGCTAAATTAATATTATATTATCTTCAGAAACTTTCTTAAAAGTTTTATTTTTATTTCACTGGATTCTTTTGTTTTACATTTTACTGAAATTGTAGAGATGTGTATATTTTTTCATTGGTTTATTACTTCTTGATGTGTGAAAACACGAAGAAACAAAAATATTTCTTGAGTATCTTCATTTTCACATACATAATCTATAAATAAATAGTTATTCCATTTTTATAAATTTAGGGAAAAAATTATCTGCAGACAAAAATAATTTTTAATTTTTTTGAGCAAAATTTTTGCACTATAAAGTGTTTTTAGCTGAAGTAGTTTGTGTGTGCAATTTTTCCGTTTTTTAGTTCAGACGGGATTTTTGATTTTACTCAAAATTTTATTACATCATGTTCTAATAATTAATATGTGTATGAAATTATATATATCTCTCTTTTTCTCTCTCTATTAGCATTAAATATATCTTCATTATTATTCCATGATATTTATTTTTTCTTTGTAGCTGTATTAGACGGAAAAATCGCTTTAACTTAAAAATGATTAGATTTACGAATGTTTTTAATTCCCTTTTAGGAGATTCTGATGGTTTGGACAGTCCTGTAATGATTCTCGATGAAACTGTGGAATAAAATATGATCTTTATTAATTGTTTTTGTAAAATTTATTTTGATCAGTTTTGATGGAGATTACTCATTTAGTGATGTAATATTAGTTTACAAAACATTTTTCATATTAAACTGCGGCCTTTGATGTACACTTCTAGTGATTTTTTTTATTTGCTTTTATATATTTCATCTACTAAGGCACAGTGGCGTAACGGAGATGATTAAGGACCCCCTGAAAGTCGGGTTTTTTACCCAAGCCAGATCTTTTACAAAGGGTATATACTTGGTGTCAGTTAGAATTTTTTGGCCCTCTAGAACGTTATGCCACTGACTAAGGGCTAAATTTTTGAATAGTATTATTCTATGTTTAGAATAGTGTTATTTATTTTGAAATGCCCTTATGATAACAGAATTAAGTTTACTGAAGATAAAAGTGAAATATACTATATATAATTTTTTCTGATTGCTAGCGATATTGATAAAAAAGGGACAGATTGCGAACCTTTGAATATTTATCCACAACTGGTATATGATTACTTAACTCTATTATTGACTTTCAGAATATTATTAGGATCTCTCTGACTCAGAAAAAGATTGTCCGAAAGTCATTGCAAGCAATAAAACTCACTATTTATCTATTACTGTGAAGCGTAACTAGATTGCAACAGCTTTGTATCAGTCTAGTAAAATTAATTAATTCAGTCACAAGAACCTAAGTTTCAAAGGTACTAAGGTAAAGGTATAATACTTCGAGAAGACTAGGTGAAAGAGATCTATTTGCTGGAAGACCTGCTAGTTGCATATCACTCATTTCCTAGCAAATAAGAACCTGACCATTGACGTTGAAGCAGGGTTCAGTGACAGATGGGTCTATTCACTCACGGGTGTCTGGAGAGAACCAGGGATTTGCTACATATTCTCTAACATGTGAAAAAATCCGGTGTTGCAGTGCAGATTTAATGGTCTGAGTAGACATGTGGTGTAGGTGACTATTAAATTCCCACTATTAATTATAGGGAAGCTCAGTGGCTGAGCGTTAGTGCATCGCGCTTCAACACCATAGATCTAAGGTTCAAACGCCGGGCAGGCAAGGTCGACTCAGCCTTTCATCTCTTCAGTGAGTCGATAAATGATTAACAAGATTGCTTGGGAACAATACTGGGGGCTTCACGTCAGACTGCCACCTGACCGAAACATCTGCTCGTGTACCTCAGGGCCCAAAGTTACGTATACTGATATGGGCACCGTTGGCTTTGGCTCTCATGGGCTGTTGCACCACTGAGTTATTAATTATAGGATTTAAATATGTAGCTGAGTAAGGAGATATAAATGTATTAGATTACAATTTGTCTCATTTCCAAAAAGAAATTCTCATTATAAAAACTGAATAAAATTGTAAAATATGATCATTCTTCTATTTTTCTCCTATTTGATAAGTCTCTGCGACTGCTTTTTATAGGAATCAAATATATATAGCTAAATAAGGGGAACAATTGCTATAGCAAATCATAAACTCTGTCAAAAGAAAAACCATAAATTGTCTCTTTTCTAGTTTAAATACTCGTTCTAAAAGCTGAATAATTAAAAGTGGAACATTTCTCATATAAAACTATTTTTACATTCTATCTTGTAATCCCTTACACACTTTTTTGCTGAATGAGTGTACAAACGATCATATTGTGTTTGTTGTATAATAATTTTTTTTTTATCGACACAAACCTATGTACAAACGTCATTTAATTATTATCTGTCCAGTACTATGTTGGTGACAATCAACCAAATTAAAAATTCCATACATTTTGAACACCAGTTCAGTAAAGTGTCAATTTTTTAAATTCAAATGTAGATAAGTAGAGATTTTAAAAAATGGGTATAGAAATATAAACTTTTAAGATTTCCATTAGACATCATCATCTCCCTTTCAATTGTAAAAAGTACAAATTGCAGAAAAATAAATATATTTTATTTTATTTTCAACTTTATGTATGTTTTTATACATTATTTTTTTAAATCTTTATCAAACTGAAATTTTGAAAGTATGTTAAACAGAATTCAAGTCGACTCTTTAGTTAAAATATTTGCCCTTTTTCACTTCAAAATGCTGAAAATTCTCTGTAAGGATGATACTCAGAAATCTTGCTCCCCCTCGCCCCATCTACTCAAGTTACATATATACTTCCAGTTATTTCTTATCATTAAAGAAAGTGTATAAAATAATAATAAATAATTCTGAAAACTAAACTAAAGGGGTTTTGATAATTAATTCCATACACAAGTTTTGAACTTCCCTCAGTTTCAAAATTTATTATTTTTAAGCATTTAAGTGTAGTAAGTGTTTTATACTCTTCTTTACCTTTGTTTTCACTTGTAATTAGCTGTACTGATTTGCTCTAAGATTTTGTGCTTTATTGAAATTGAACATTTCCCTTCCAATAAAAAATTAATTTAAAAAGCTTTTTTTTAATTCCATTTGTCTAAATGTTCCTTTTTCTCTTCCTTATAATTCTATTTTATTTTCAGGAATATTGGATGAAAATTGTCAAATGAGTCATAATCATGAAGAAGGTACATTTTTATTTTTAATAAATTTGTTTATAAAAAATAGCATTTCTCCGATTTGTTTGCTTTATGTACTTTAGACCTTATAGTAGCCGCCCATCTGGTATAATGGTTAGTGATGCTAACTGCTGTGCTGTAGGGCCTGGGTTCAAATCCCAGAGAAGGCATAGATGTTTATAAATGTATAGTGTCTTTGCGGCAGGGAGGCACTCTATTAGCCGTCGAGCCGCAAGTCCTCTTATGAGGTTGGCGGAAGGGAAAGAGAGGTGGAAAGCCTCTGACCATTTCCAGAGTGTTCTCCCTCAAAATTGGGGTAGAACTAAACCAAATCGTACTGTCACCTGTGTGGTGCTCAAAGTTACGGCTAACCACAGGCGTACATGTAGATGAAAATTTAAGATCTGTATGAGAATTTTAATCAGATTTTTTAAAAAAATTGCTTGTATATGAATTTCTGTGCATTTGTAACAGTTTGAGATGTTGTATATCATTTTCTTTTTGTACTCTTATAAATATAGCATTGATTCATTTCTTGCCATTAAGTGAAATAAGAGTCACTTTTGGTACTCTTATTTTACTTCTAACTAAACTCCTAACTAAAAACTCCTAACTAAAATATTTTGTAAACTCTATTTCTTAAATGTATCTTACTGAACCCCAGTCTTTGCTTTGTTTAGAGTTAGATTAGTTAATTAATACTTTTTCTGAAAATTTCCTAAGATTTCTTCGTGTTTTTTAAAAATTTTCTTAAAATTTTTATGTGTTTGGAAGTTTTCAGTGAATAAAAAAAAATTATAAAGGAAAGTAAAATTTTTCTAATGAATTGTTTAGAATAAGCTTACCATGTATGATGCATTGACTTAAAGGCTTGTTACTACATTTTTTTAAAATCAACTTTGAGTTAACATTTTCATTTTATAGATTTCAAGAGTACTAATATTTATTTTTATTTTATTTGTGTGTTATAATGGTAGATTTTCATCTCGTGCAATTTTTTTTATTTTAAATATTGGTTATGTACTTTTATTTTTCTGGCTAAAGTTCTCTTATATTTTGTACATAGTCAAAAAATTATAGTCATTCATGTAACATTTTGCATGAAGAAATCATCTTTTTTATCTTAGAAACATATTCCTACATTATTGTAAAGCAATATTATCTTGATAATGAGAATTTATAAAATGAGTGGGAAGGAATGTGTTTCCTGAAAAAAAATTTCTATATGGAATGAACGCTGTTTTCGAATAAGAGAAGTGAAAATTTCTTGAGCATACCAATGATTAATTATATATTCTTTTTTGCGGTTTATTTTAAAGAATGCGAGGACTTAGACATATATATTTCACTATTTTAATAATTTATGACAGCATTGCATTTTATCGCTAATAATGTATTTTTAAAGAAATATAAAAATTTTGTTCATGACGTTAATTTTAGTTTTAATTCGATTGCATTTTAATTACATGAAATTAAATTGTATATAACTACAGTGTGTTTGATGGACGGTTTTTTATATATTCTTTTTCAAATTCAAAACTTTTATTCTATGTAAATATTTTGATTTTTCTTACATGCTTATGATATTAATGTAAATGTTCTGTAATGGAACATATTCAGTGTTATTTGAAGAATTTTTCCTAAATATGTATTTTAAAATTTTTTTCTTATTACTTGAAATTTGTTTGTGAAATTTAAGGAATTATTTTTTGTGCGGAAGAAAATTCATTTATATGCATTGAAGGAATATACATGATCATGCATTTTGTATTTGTTCATTGTACTTTACTTTCATTATCCATGAGGAGATATGTAGTAGAAATGCATTTAAAATATTTTTAAAATTAATCTTGTTTTGCTTAATTTTGCCTTAAAGTTTATTCGTTTTAACAAATCATGTCGTTTGCATATTAGTTTTCCTCAATCTCGAATTTCAAATATGTTTTTGTGTGAATATGTATATATATACACACACATACACTATGTGGCACTAAAAAAAAGAAAACTCCAAGGAGTGGCCCGAAAATAATGCAAATCTTAGGGTAGGCTCACCTCATCAAGCAAATCATGCCTAATGTGCAACACTCCAATACAAATTGAGTAGGATTTGTGGAAAGAAACTTGCAAATTTTTTTAGTATCAGTGCTGTTAATTCTGACAAGGAAACTGTTGTGGAAATTGTTATACTGTCTCAGAAGACATGTGTAATATCAGAATGCCTGTGTCCACCAATGGAGGCAGTTTTAGCACACAGACGATTTTACGAAGGGCATGATGATTGGACTGAAAAGGGTAGGTTACGTTACGTCAAATCTGAGCTGACATCCACTAAGACATGTCTACTGTGTACCTGCTGTGGTAGAAATAGTTTGAATAAGGAAATGTGGCATGTTTGAGGATATGCTGATGTGGTCAGTGACATCAACGCACATTGATCGACGCATTTACCTACAAGCGATGGAGAATTCGCAAGCCACTTCTTCCACCATTTTGCAACATGTGCAGAACACCCTCGATGTTCCCATATTGACTAGCATCATTATCCGTTGATTGGTTGCTAGTTACTTGCACTCATGGCATCTATTAAGAAGACTAAAATTAATCCCACAACTCAGACCGATCACTCCGTGTGTAATGGCGGCGGGCTAGAGCAATAAGGACTACAGAACGGCACAGAGCCGCGTTCTCATACGAGTCATGTTTCATCGCGAGAAACACTGCATCATTGCTTGAGGTGCTATCACGTACGATAGCAGGTCATCATTGACTCATATTCAGAGCACTCAGAGGCCGAAAAATATGTGTATGATGTTCTACAGTCGGTGATCTTCCCCTTCCTTTGAGGGATTGCCCAATGCCTTTTACCTTCAGGATAGCGCCTGACCACAAACTACAAGCAACAGCCAACATGATCTACAATAGGGGCCGGCAACCTATGGCACGCGGTGTGATTTTCGGTGGCACTCTGCACTACTCTACAAATTTGCCCCTTTTTGAGTGGATGGAAATTGATAGATATGTAATTAACCCTATTTGTAAATATCTTCAGAATTATGGACATTTACGCAATTACGAAAAAATTTGAAAGGTAACTAAAGATATATTTACAGCTATTTTGTGCATTATTGAGTATTTTGTTTTAAAGTATTCAAAGGGTGTTGAGCTGTACAAGCACTGGGTTCGCATTCAAATTTTTATTTTCCTTTTAGTTTAAGTAAAATGAAGGGAAATGCTTGTATATTTTATGTTATCTATTTCTTATTTTAATAAATATGTTTAAAAATGCATAACATATGTACAATTTTAATTATTTTAAATTTTTACTGAAGAGATAGGTACATTTCATGCTATTTATTTTCATGTTATATCATCAAAAGAGGCAAAATAATTAGGCATGCATTATCGCTGGAATTGAATTGTTTAAAAAATAGCCTACTTTGTAGCACGCTGAACCTTATTGGTAGATTGGTTTGGCATGCCATACCTAAAACGTTGCCGACCCCTGGTCTACAAAATGTACAGATACTTTCCCTGTGGTTACCATTCTTCCTGATCTCTCCAAAATCGAACACGTCCAGAATGTATTTGGACTGTGACGTCGTGGAACTCGATTGCAGGTGGACACCAAGCTAATTATTAAAGAATACCTTTTACGGGGATCTAATCAAATGTTTATTTGAGGTACAACATTCAGAAGATAACTGGAAAGAGAAAAAAAAATCAGTTACAGGTGTTCGTTCTATTCAGCCAGCTAATTCTATTTAACATTCGTGTCTGCATGGGTGTCCGCTCCTCGCGTCTTCTTTAGTGGACCGTCTCAGGAGTCAATCTCGCTAGCCCATCGGGTTCTATCTCGGGAGTCTATCGTCGGGATTAGATCGGGAGGCTCTCGCCTCGCGCTTTCTTCCTAGATCCGTCGATTCTGTCTCGGGAGCTCTATCCTCGGAGTCGATCGGGAGCCATCGTACTTCTTCCTTCGTCCGCAGGATTCTGTTTCGGGAATTTATCGTGGGAGTCTGTCCGGAGTTCTTTTCTTTTCCTTGGGTCCACTCTTTTAAACTCTAGGGGCGGGTCCACTCCACGCCCCTCATCAACCCCCATTGGCCGGCCTCAAGGTTTTGCACCCGGCACCTCGGTCCTGCACGTTCTCCACTCGTGCAGAGATAACAAAAGTTCCAGTCCCTCTCAAAGGTCCCAAGCGACAAGGGCTTGGCTGACATCTTGCACTTGAAACATCTCGCCGCCTTCTGAGGAGGCGCCAGCCTTTCAAGACGGGCAATCACTGCCTATGAATGTAAAATAATGCAGTGATGCCCAGCCCATAGTGTTTGCCAGTCACACCGTCGCCGACAGTCCAGCTGTCCGACCAGGCACAATGCCGCCAAAGCCACGTGTTCCCCAGCTGGGAGCACATCATGAATAGGGGCGATTTCTCCATTGTGACGACGTCACAGGACACAGTTTGTATGCCCTGCCCCTATCGCATTGAGATAATTAATTGTGGCAAATGGTTGTAAGGAAATAATCCCTTAAGATGATATGTGTGAACACATTGATTAAACGTGTTGTTTCGTGTATCGCTATCCGCGGTGATCTTATAGTCTATTGAGCTATGATATTGTATTTGCTCTGTGTTACGAGTATCGTTTCTGAATAAATATCACATTGTTTGTTGCTTTCTTTCTCTTTACCTTGTTTCTTCTTTTTCTGGCCTTTCTTTCTTCGTTTGTGATTTTCAATATCATTTAGTGTATATAAGAATTATATTACTCTGGAGATAAGTTTTATGTATTTTTTAAACGTCACCCGACTCTTGATGCATACATTTTTTTAACCCTATTTTAGATGAAAAAGAAGAAGAGGGACATTCTTCACCAGAAAGCTTTGAAATTGTTTCCAGTGAGGAAAACTTTGAAACAATATAAAGTTATGTTTTTCAGATAGACAAAGTGCGCATGGACTTATCACTGAAATGTTTTTTAAAAATGTAATTGTATTTGTACTAAGTGTTATTATACTATAAAAATGTGGTTTGATTTTTAATATTGGCAGAGAAATGTAATTTGTAAAAAATGCAGCATTTATTTGAAATTATGCATGTTACATATTTTAATTTACAGAAAAATGTTTTTATTATATTTTTTATTTCAAAATAACACATAGTAAAAATCTATATTCAAGGTATTTAAAAAGACTCTTATTCATTTTGAGAAAAAAATTAACATACTTAAAGACTTGTCCCTAAAATTAAATTGTTTGCTGTTGTTAGTTTTGAAAATTGACGCATAAAGAATAATTATCTTAGGAAAAGGAAATCTGACGAACTTTAAAAGATTTAAGTCTAAGATAGGGATGGTGATCACGTAATCTTTAGCATTTTAGGACATTTGGAAAATATTTAATTTTGCGAGTCTTGATATCGTGTTTAAACATTCCTAATTTGATTTCATTGTTTTCTCTCTCTCTTATGAGATCGAACATTGCATCAACTGTTTTTCCAAGTTTTTGTTACTTTACATCATTTAAACATAAGTACTTGGAAAGAGTTCTGTGTATATAATAAACATTAATCTGCAAGTTCATAAGACATCGTACAATTCTTGAATGAGTTCATCCATCATCAACATACAAATTTTTTCAAAACATTCCATAAATCTCTGAAGAATGCAATCTCTGCAGTATATAAAGAATAATTTAAATTTTAAAAATTAAATTTGATTTTTTTACCGATGTCAATTGTATCGTACTGTGTCCACTTCCTTAACAAAGTTAACTGGTCCAGCATTTTGAAAATTCAGTATCTGTGTCTCATTTTTGTCTATCAATGTTTATGTGGGAATTATGTTTTATGTGTTATATTTTTTTTTGTTTTTGTTATCACTTTCTTATGACTTTTATGTCTATAAATTTTTCAACCTCAATGTATATGCTTTGTTTATTTTGAAAATATTTTTATATTCCATTCAATTTAATGTTCTATTTGATTTTTCATTTGAATTGTAGAAACATTTTGTTTTAGAATTTTTTTGTTTAATAAATGTCATCTTTCATTTATCTTTCTTTCATTATCTTTGTTTCATAAATGTCATCACTCTTCTCATTTTTCTTCCTTCGTTATGCATTGGTCACAATACGGTTGTACCTTGATTTAGCGAATTCATCGGGACCGAAAATTTTATTCGTTAATTTGAACTTATTCGTAACATCGAGGTCAAAAAGAAACAAAATTTTTGCTCTTACTTTGGGAAATTCTATAATAAGCATCTACACAAAAAAATATCCAGAGACTGAAATTACACACTTTTTATTCAATGAATTATTATCCGGTTAATTGGAAATTTTAAAATACCGATTAATAAAGGTTTTTGACAATCTTTTTCATTCTTCACTTGAAATTTTTTAAGAAAAATATTGCGTTATTTAGATCTTGTTGTATGAGGTATAATTTCACACTTTCCACACGTTGGAAAACATTGAAAAATACAACAGTTTTTATAAGAATTTCATTATCAATTCGTGCATGAGAATTGCTATTTATTCACAAATTTTGAAAAATAAAATTTTCTCTAAAACCGTACGTATAATAAACCTCACTTCTTTCAAGAAGCCGAGAAAATGGTAAAAACTCTTAAAATATCCCCGGCATTGTGAAGTGGGATGAGATGAAAAACAATTTCTGGTCCTATTTAAAACTCACGTGATAGCTACACTCAGGACTCATTTACTCGTGTGAAGTCTAATAATATAGGCCCCCCCCCCCGAAATTTGCTGCTTACAAGAAAGCGCTTTTTCTTTTTAGGATAAAAAGAATGGCATTTGAAAAGAAATCCAATATTTTCTAATCCGGCTGTGGAAATAATTCGTTAATTCTGGGTTTATTATTCATTAAGTGGGGAGAAGCCTTCATTTTAATTGGAAGAAAAGAAAAATTCGTTAAATAGGGGCTCGGTAAATTGGGTCCCGACAGTATTCGATACAGCTTGTTGAATACATAATATTTCTGAATTAATGACATAAATACAAACAAAGCTCTGACACATATTATAAAATCAGAAATTTTGAGAGAACTACCTTTCAACATTAAATAAATACGATTAAAAATGTTAACTCAAAGGAAAGCATAAATATTGCTGCAAGATATTAACATTTTGCAATGCTAAACTCGTGTTTCTGACTCGATAATGAAGAGTATTGAGTTTAAAATGCCTAATTCTGCCTGTCTGAGACCTTAAGATTATAATTTCCAAAAATCATAGCATACATGTCAGTCTGAAGAAATCATGCTGTAGTCTACAGAAATCAAGGTCTGTTTGGGATAGAAATTTAATAACAATTTTTGAGAAAGTTTGAAGGTACGAAGTTTAAAAATAAAATGCAAAATTTGAGGGAAATTGTTTATATATATATATATATATGGTGTTATGACACGGAGTTCTAGGGGTATTCACAATGATTACACTGTTTTTAACTAATACTAACGTTTAATGTGGACAATTACAGTACTACACTCTACTATACAGATATATTATTGACAGCGTTTCGATTACTTCTCGTATTCAACAATAGTTTCTCAGTCTCTTCACTTAACAATTATCACACCACGGTTCACAACGGTGTATGGCATTCAGATGATGGATGTGTCACCTTCACGTGACTGTCCTTCCAGCATCGGGCCACTTGGTCCCTACACGGCCAGTTAGATCCTGGTTGCTTTCCTTTTTTCTTAGCAGCGTTGGCTCTGACCTCCTCGTCGAGACCTCTCGCTCGCTAATCTCCCTCTAGTCAGTTCGCTCGCGTCGCCAGCGCCCTCTATAGTGCCGTCTATGTGGAAATCCCACATATATATCCAATTAAATATCTGATCTCTTAGCTTTTTAAAACTATCTTCCGTTAGAAATTATGATAATATTGAAGGGAAATTGTATGCATTTTATTTTCGGATGATATCCCTGAGAGGCATTGTCGTTATATCAAAAAAGTACTCTCGTTAATATTATTTTTAAAAATATTCACTGCATACAATTTATTCTTAAGAAACTTGACACTAGACTAATCGTATAATTTCTGAAATATGTATTTATTAATTTTTTTAAAATCTTAACTTCTTAAATGTCCACCTGCTGCAAACATGATTTTACTCATGTCCTGAGATTGCTGGTTCCTTCCTTCCCCATAATCTATCTAAGTTACTCACCACGAGAGTATCCAGTAGACCCACACTTAATCAATACCTCCTAATCAATCAGAATCTTTTTTTTTCAACTCCGAGAGCTATAGCTACTATACTGTTCGGATTAATTGGGACAAACATGCTTTTCTTGTTTGAGTTGGTATGTGATTGCTAGTGATGTCCTGAACCACCTCAAACCCGTTATATCTACCTTTAGACAGTGTGACAGATCGTCTTTGACTGTAATTTATTCATTTTAATGTATCAGGAGCTCAGTGGGGCAGCTGACAATTTCAATTTTCCATTCTGTTTAGGACGTGTTACTTTTACTTGTTCAAAGATGGATATTACTGCGAGGAACCGTTCCAAAATTAATCGCTCTCAGTGAACACACTTCTATGACTGTGAGAGATATAACTATGGCTGTTGGTGAGATCGAGTTAAGTGTTTTAAGAACATTTCAAAATTCTGGATCATCGTCTCCGAAAAGAAATGAAAAATGTGGGTGCAAGTGGAAAACTGCTCCAAGAATTGATAAATTTTTAATGAGAAGTAGCAAAATAAATCCAAGAAACACAAGCATAGACCTTTAAAGGGATTTATTGGATAATGGTGTTGAAGTGAGTACCTCAACTGCACGGAAAAGGCTTCTGGAAGGTGACCTTAAGGCAACAAGACTTAGGGAAAAAAATTATTTCTAACTCAGAAAATGATGGGAAAACGTTTAGAATGGGCCAAAAAATACCGATCAAGAACTTTTAACGACTGGAAGAAGGTGATTTTGAGTGATGAAACATTTATTTGTGCACGGATACAAAACGAAGTGAAGTTGAAACTTTGTTACCAGATCATATCCAACAGATTGTAAAACAATCTTCTAAACAGATGTTTTGGGTTTTTTTCACAAGAAATGGTCCTGGAAGCTTAGTTCCTCTTAAATACATGATGAATTCTGTCAAATATATAGAAATATTACGTAGTAGGATTGTTCCATAGTCATAGAAACATTTGATGAAACATTTCAACATGACTTAGCCCCTTGTCACAATTCGAAATTGGTCCATACTTTTACGCGAAAAATAAAATAAAAGTGCTCGATTGGCTTGAAAATTCCCCAGACTTAAAAGGCCTATTCAAAACTGATGGCATTTCGCTAAGATGAATTGTACGACAACAGAGCAAATGATAAAAAGGGCTATACTAGCGTGTTTCCAAGATGATGAAATCAAAAACATATGTGCTACTCTAGTGTAGTCAATGCCAATATGGGTTGAAAAGCTAAAGGAAGATTTCTGCTAAAAGAAAACATACTTCGTACTAATATACAGATTTTTGAGTCTAGTTAAGGTATACAATGAAAAAAGCTAAGGTTTTTTTAAGAAAATCATTTTTTTCCCCACTTGTCCCAATTAATTCGAACAGTATAGTACATCCAGTGAATTCTCCCTGCCTGCTTCCTCTTTTTAGCAATAAAAAGCGCCATCCTGAATCTGATGAAATCATCTCGTCTCATTCCATCCATCCTGTCTCACTCCACATCCTAATTAATCACTTGGCATCTTAATTTCGACCACTTAAGAGCTTCCCTCTTGCTGATCTCATCATACAGAAAGTTTATCTCCATCTCAAAGTAACATCTAAATATTTCAGATACGATCTTGAGTCCTTATGCGACTGAGGCAGCCGTTAACACTATACTTTCACAATTAAAAAAGTAGGGGAGGTAAATTGCATTGGTATATGCAGGGAATGTGATTCGACTGATTTTTAATGCGGGATGCTAGCAGGAGCTCCAATTCATAGAGTAACTAATAACAAAACTGCCGTTTTTGGGAGATGTTCACTAGCAGCTGTAATGAGAGTGTATAAAGAATGAAATATCGGTTGAAAAACTGGGTTTGAACGGGCAAAAATTCGAATAGAAAACAATTGTATTAGATCTTAATCAAGGATCATTGTATATATATATATATAATAGATCTTAATCAAGCATCATTGCAATAGATCTTAATCAAGGATCATTGAAATAGATCTTAATCAAGGATCGTTTCAAAGTATCTCTGTTTCTGAGTGCAGTTCCCACCGTCCAATGCATCGTATGCGTTATGGATGCAGAAGGCCAGCAGAAAACAAGATAAAACGTTATAAGTATGTTCTGACACCCAAGGATTGTATAGTCAACAATTGAAAAAAGTAATGTGGTCCATTAAATAGCATATTAAGTTATATCTTAGCAGATGAGCAAGTTAAGAGTTTGGCGAAAACGGCATGAAAGCATGGATACTAAATTCATTATTATAACACATCATGGTGAGAGAAGCAATATGACTTTTTTTTGGAAATATTTTCCTAATGTGCTTTTGGCCTTTTATTTTGTGCGCAAGAATGTCTAAATAAGAAAAACTTAAACATCGCTACAGATAAACATCTTGTATTGCTGATAATTAAAACCAGCAGCGCGTACTGGGTGAGCTTTCCGTAGCAGGTAAAGAAAAATTGAAAGAGCCATTCGATAGTTATATCCACAACCATCTAATACAGAGGTACTCAACTTTTTTTTCTGCTGGGCTGCATATAAATGTCAGCCATTTCCCGCGGGCCGCAACATGAGGTAGGGGGAGGGGAATGCTCTAAAACCAAGATAACATTGGAAATTTAAAATATGAAAAATTGATCAAAATGTTATAACTCCTCTTTTGCTCATTCTAATTATTTTTTTATAATTTTATTTTTGTCACTAACATTAAATTAAAAGAATTTAAGATACACTCCGTCACAATGATTACCAATAATATAACAAACCTCTTAGGATGTCTCTGTTACTACTGTGACATTACCACTGACAAAACACTTTGTTGCCGTTGCAAAAAATATTCAGTAAAACCTAGTTATCACCCCTTGAAAGAAGAAAAGTGTCATTGAATGATTCCTGTTTATTGGTATTTTTTAAATGCAACACTTTCGTGACAAATAAAACAAGTACAGATCCATGTTTGTTTCTCTCTACAAAACAGTCAACCTACAAATCGTACGAATAGTTTTTGCTTGCAAGGTATGAAAGATTGTTCAAAATTAGTTCCACCCATAAAATTGTTGCTACTCCACTGCTGTCTGTTATCGCTAACAGTAACCGTTACAAAAAGAAAAATAATATCAATTCGCAGCCGTACGACATCGGCAGCAAAAAAGCAAAATTGATATATTTGATTTCTTGACAAAGAATTTAACAACAAATTTTTAATACTTTGTTCTTAAATAAGTGAATTTCTCAGAGCAATAGGCCATGACCGAGCCACTTAAAAAGGCTCGGTGTGTATTTGATTTCTTTTCAAAGAATTTCCCACCAAATTTTTAATACATTGTCTTAAATAAAAGAATTTCTAAGAGCAATGGGGCCGAGTGACCGGGCCACTTAAAAAGGCTCGGTGGGCCGCAGGTTGAGTATCGCGCTGATCTAATTTTATAATTTAATATAATATCATCTAATGTTATACATTGGAAAGTTCTGTACTTCAAATATAGTCTCAGATTTCATAAGCGACATATCAACATAATCTAGAATTAGCTAAAAACTATAAAATTAAAATATTAAATCTAAGTTGTATAGAATTAACCTTGTCGTAGCCCAGTCCTATTTTGGACTGAGTTCACATTGCCCGACGTGCCTGGTGTAGGAGGAAACATATAATCACCAACAAAAGCCATAACAACAATTATTTATTGAAGACAGACAAACACAATTAACAAGTACAAGTTCAATTTATAAGTGGAAACCTCGGAGTGATTCTCTAATATCTAGATTAATCCTGATACTCAAATCTAACATTAAAATCTAATATTCCCGTCTAAGTAATCTTAGCTATCAGAAATGACAAGGAGACGAACTCTTGCTAACTTCATTTCGGTACTAAATCTAATTCCTTTGATTCTTTTAATGATTAATCTAATACTTTACTTTAAATATATAAAATACTATCAAATACGCGCTAAGCTCGTTGAAGTGATCCGTAGACGATACTTACATGTAGTTTGGCAATTCCTTCTCTCTCTTAACATTTACGAAATCTAGACTTTATACAATCGAATTAATTAGCATATAACTATCTCGTGTTTTTCCCGAAGAGGCTGTGAAATAGAATAAATGCTGGCCCCAAAGTTACCCAAGAGGATTAGTTTGGAAATTCACGCGGATAGCCCCGTCATAACCTCTTCGGATCCAATGTACCTGCATGTGTACCTACGGTTTTAACTTCATATCTTTTTAACCGATGAAAGCAATCAATGGACATCGAAGGTTATCTTTAATGTACGTTCATGCTTTTCGGCATGTCCTTCTCAACAAACGATGTGCGTAAGAGATCTTTCATGCGTGTAACAATCTAGGGAAAGGGGAGGTGGTTCGCCATTCTGCATCAAAGCCGTAACTTCCGGCATGTGTTTACCAGCCAGGCTAGGGATGATTTGATTCTGTAACATATCTACGCACCCGTCGCGCTGACAATTTGCAACTCAAAAACATGCATTCCCTCGAAGAAAAAAAGTCCGATCACAACCGATGTAAGAAACCATTTCTTTCTTTCTTCTTCTTCTTTTTTTTTTTTTTTTTGGTTTCAATAAACTCTTTGTCATTTCAAACAAGTGTGTCAGTTTTTACCTCCGTACCTACATTATTTCGTGAATTATTGAACTTTGAAATGTTTATGGTGTTAATTATTGCATCATGATTAAATGTATTATAAATTAAACAAAATTATATCCATATCAGAAGGTAAAAATATTGAACATCTTTATTCCGCTACTCACTTCATTATTATGTTACATTCCTACTAGCTGGTTTTACAGTTCTGAGGCAACTCATTAAATCCATCATCGGATTTTTTCATTGTCATGTACAACAAATAATAAACTACTAATCTGTACTTAAAAATATAAACATAAAATATTTCTCTGACAAATAGAACTAAATACACACACACTACTCCCAACAAAGTTCTCGTTAAAAGAGGAATAGCAAACCTAAGCACACATCTGACTTCCTTCATCCATCTATGCCTGTTACTACATATTAACGGATTCTTGAGTCACCGAATATTTTAAGAAACTTAAACTTATTATTATTTGTTATATTCTGATTTAAAATATTTAACTTGAAAAGAAACAGAGCAAATTGTGAATTACAGTGAATGTATTTCTTATATGATTCAAGTAATGGGAATTCTGATGATGTAGTTTTGCCTGATGAGGTTGATTTATTTGTACAAAATGCAGATGAAAAGGGTATAAATGATACCACCACGGAAGTAACGCCAGTTATTTCAGTAAGCACCTGTCTGCATGTCGACACATATACTCCATGTCGACACATAGTCTGCAAAACGATAGAAAACGCTCCCTAGCATATCAAAAATGAAATCATGTACAAGATTTCAAAATGGAGCCCACCCTTTCTTATGTTAAAAAGCAATTATGATGATGTTGTCGTATCCATGACGGGACCAAATAAGACAGTACCATAGGCCCAGATGACTGTTTTGGCAATCTGTGCAGTATTGTCCACATAGTGGTTTGTTGACGAGAAAAGTACCCCTATTTCTTGTAGAGCAGCAAAAATAGCTGGACAGTCAAAAATATGAGCAGGTGTTAGCTCTGTATCTAAACAGTTATCACAATTCCTATATGTTCTACCATTCCTATCAAACTTCATTTCTCCGTAATGACCTGTTCTTAGCCTAGCAATAGTTTTTGTTATAAGGCAGTCTCCACTTATATTACAGATTTGTGCTTTACAGGAATTGACTTCTCTCTCAATTTGAAATTAGTGACAGCGTTCGCGTCTAATAAAGTAACGTTGAAAAAGTTATCATTATTAAGATTTCTAGCTTCTTTCGCCAGTTTATACGCATTTTCATTTCCTGCAATGTCAACATGTGAAGGTAAACCATTGGAGGAAACTGACTTTATCAAACTCCTGTAATATAAACAGGCGAGAGAAAATCTCTTCAGTTATCCATGAACCTCCATTTAGAATTTCCTGGAGAGCTGCTTTTGAGTCACAGAAATTGACTAGACCCTTAGCCTGTTCTAGAAAAGGGAGAGTCTCATATAGACCAAAAGCCTCAATTATTGCCCGAAGTTCATAAGCGAAGCAAGAGACAATGACACGAGCACCGATTACTCGTTGGCAGTTTGCATCACTTGGAGTGGTCATAAATACCCCCGAACCTCCATTCAAGAATGTTTCATCAGAAGAACCGTTTGTATAGACAAACACAAAATCATCTTTTGGGTATTTATCAATAGTCTTGAGCCCTATTGCCTTGATGATACTAGTAGGCTCACTCTTAGTACTTGGCTCTAATAAACTTGTTATAATTGTGGTGTTCTTAGGAAGCCCAGCAGAGAAAAGAGGTTCCTGATAAATATAAAATTTGTTGTATTCAAGGCCAAGGGATACTCTAATTTCACTATCAAATTGCATTGGAGAAGATCTTTTTAATCTTGTTTTACTATTATAATTTTCAAAGGTTCTCCTAGCAATATGTGTTGGTACGCGACTTCTAGATCGGTTATTGAATTTGATCAAGTTATATCTTCTCTTCTCAAGGCTATCAAGGTCACACTCTTTTACGACCTTTAAATTCTTAGCAGAGGACACTGTTCCAACAATAACTTTTGAAGTTCTTGCCTAGACACTTTCTAATTTCTCTAGTGTAGTCTTAGATGCATGCGCTCAGATGGAAGAGGCATTTTCCATAACCGGTCTTATAAGTGAAACATGCGTTGTCTTTAGGGTCTTAGGACTGGCTCCCCAGTCTATACCACAAAGACTTTTAATGATCTTTAATTTTTTCAAAGCCCTGTCTGCATAGGTCTTAATGTACTTGGTAAAGCTTAGTTCAGAATCTAGGATGATTCCTAGATATTTCGAGCACGTTGTTCTCTCTATAAGTTTACTCTCAAAATATAACGTGGATCTATCTGGACCTGTGTTTTCTATCTGTTGTGAAGACACAGAAAGTTGTCTTTTCAACATTGATTTTTAATTTTAAACCCTGTGTCCACTTTAGAATTATATTTAAGGAGTATTGTAGCCTTTTTCAGAGATATTTATTTCTTTGCCAGAGTGCCAAATTGCAATGTCATCTGCATAGCAAGCAAGCTTAATGTCGTTATTAATGTTGGATGGATATCATTTACATAGAGCAGAAAAAGGAGGGGGCTCAATACTGATCCCTGAGGAACTCCTGTAAAGATTTTCCTGCTCTTAGATAAACATCCGTTATATCGCACCCTGACTTTCCTGTTCCTTAGGAAGTCAAATCCAAACAAGAGCATTTCCTCGAATGCCATGTTGATGTATTAATATTATGAGTTTCTGTCTGTACACTCTATCAAAGGCAGAGGATATGTCTTTCTCACCTAAATGTTTTATCATTTCCCCCAAAACAAGATCAATGACCAGTGATTTATTTTTATTAATTGATTTTATTGCACTATTAAGGTCTGCCATTGTGATATCCATTGAAAATGAGTAATCCCACTTATAGTTTCTTGCATTATGTAGTAATTATCTGGCAGAATGTTTTATTTTCTTATCTTTTTGATATTCAATTTTCATGGCATTTGAAAAATACAAAGCCAGTTCATTAACAACCTTATCATTGGTGTTCAAAATACCTGACCTACATTTGGTGTGTTTGCAGCCTGAGTAGCAATATGAGTAAAGGAGTTGTTAAATAATTTGGTAATTCTCCAGAACTTAGAATCCTTTCTTGAATCAAGATTTTTACGGAACTCGGGCCATTTTAGTTTTTTATTCATAGCTACCCTTTCTTCCACTCTAGTTATTGCCTTTGCCTACATTTTCCTAATTTCTTCCGTATTGTTAGTCTCTCATTTAATATATCTCTCTCTTTAATTGAAGAGTCAATATCATGGTCCTTCCAATAAGGAACCCAATTTTGCTTTCTTTTACCTCTTGGTATAAATAGCTTGGCAGTCGTATTGACATTATTTGTAAAGTTTCTCAACATTTCTTCAAGGTTTCTAGTTGGAGCCTCACGTTTGCAAAGTGTCGAGATGACTGGTAAAGCCCGCCCAATTGGCTTTCCGAAAATTTCAAAATCTTTTTACTTGGGCAGGAGTTTTCACCTTAAAGGTACGTCTTGTAACAATTGGTCTATGATCCCTCATTGTATTACCAATGATCTTCCATGTACTACAGTTATTTATATGATAACTTACAGCTGTAAGATCAAGAGCAGATTGAGTGCCTGTTGCTCTTGATAGATAAGTATATTGCCCATCATTTAGTGTCGATAAATTTAAGTCCATTAACAGATTTTCCACTTGTATTCCCTTGTCATCCAAGGAAAGCGAGCCCCAAGTTGGACTTTTGGCATTAAAATCACCCAACATGATGAACGAAATGTGGGGAATCCCACAAAGGGCATCTGTGTCGATGTTAGAATTATCCGGATGGTAGACACTTATCAGGATGAAAGTATGTCTTGGGAGGAAAACCTCTATTGCCTGAATTTCCGTGCTTGCTGATTGATCAATACTGATTTCCCCGTATTTTATAATATCATTTCTAATAAGGAAAGCAAGTCCTCCTCCTGTTCTATCAATTCTGTCTTTCCTTAAGGTAGTATAATTCTTAATATTAAGATGAAGATTTTTGTTTAGCTTTGTCTCTTAAAGACAAGAAATATGTACATCGTTCTTCTCAAGGAGAAGACGGAGCTCTTCCTTCTTCTTCTGCGTACCATTTATATTTGGCTGTAAAATGCCGAGTGTCCTCGTAGCATATTTCTCATCACACTTCCGGACATAATCAGAGCGTGATGCTTCGGCTTCCCCGTACGCGGTAGCCCCATGCGCAAAATCAAAATTCAGACCCATCATGAAAAAGGGATGTCATTGCCTCAAAGAGGTTGGACTTCAGCCTGTTGGTCCGCGGAGGGTATTTTTTATTTCCCCTCTACCACCCAAAGGAAAAACCAATGGAGGCATTCCCTGATCCGCCACCTGTGGACGCGCTCTATAGGGGTTAAAGACTCCCCGAGAGTTGAAAAGCAATCTAAAACTTTTTATCAAAAACTTCTGCAAATTACAAATGTGTTTTGTCATCAGCCTGTACATGATCGGGAGGAGCATCGTCAGTTAAAAGGCAAATAGCTATTTTAAATCATGAAATTCAAAATTTTCGTTAAGTCAAATTCTGAGTTACTTAATAAGCCTTTAGAAATCCACTCAACCAATAAGCCCAGCAGCATTTTTCCACTCCTCTTAATTAGGAATTATTGTTCTGTTTTAATTATTTAAATTTCTAACTTCCCTCATAAAATTTCCTTTCTCCTCGCATCCCCGCTTCACTAGTTCGTGTTCTGTGGGATCTGCAATTTTCAGTTCAGTTCAGTTCAGTGATAACACTGTAAAATTGGAGACATGGCAATCGCCTTATGCTCCGACAGAATTTGACGAATATGGAATATTTAAAATCTATTGGTTGGTATTAAAAATTCTTATGTACTTTTTGGACATGCTCTATTGTTTTACAATTCACTATTGTTGAAAAAGACCATTCTCCGTTATTGGAGATAAAAATTTTCAAAATATTTCGGTGAGTTTTGTATTTGGTTCAGGTTAAAATGAAATGTTCACTTGTTTCTGGCACCTGACATTCCGAACACAATGGAGAATCTGTTTGCTTGAAGAGAAAATAAATATCATTCAACGGTAGTTTTTTTGCTCACATCTTATTAATTAAAACCTCTGAATTTTTTTATTGTTTGCTGCCTGTCTATTCCACTTTTCAAGATGTGAAATATAATTATAGTTTTTATGTCTTCTGCTCCCTGTCCATGTATCTTAATTTTTACTTTTATGTTGTTTTTTGAAATATTCATATGTGTATATATATGTATGAAATATCTCAACGACCCAGTAACAACAACTTTGGAATTCAAGATCTTTATTCAAATCATGGAGTTTCCTTCGTAGGGAGAACACTGGAAGAACGTGTTACAAAGCTTTCTAACAGGCATAAGAGTCCCGACTTTGGGGGACAACGATATTTAAGTAAGGAAAGTAGGAAGAGGTAGCGAACAGGCAAATTCCCCCAAACCCGTGATTTATGGGGGTTTCCAGGACCCTACTGGTTCTGTGCTTCTAGACAGAGGCGTTACTAAGTCTACCGGGATGGTTTAGTGTCTGGAGGGAAAAGGATGACGAAATATTGCATTCATCTTGAATCATTAAGTTTTACATTAAAGGTTACGAAAAGAAATATCTATTTTTATATTACATATATATATACACGGGGACGGCTCTAGCAGTTTCACCGCCCCGGACAAAAATAGAAAATGTCACTCCTCTCCCCAAAATAAAAAATTATTATTCAAAAAGATAAATTATGTATGTATGTTCACATAGATACACATTTTTAAAGAATAATTCATACGAACAAAAAGGCAGCACAACAATATGTATAACTAAAACTCACAAAAATAAAGCAAAAAAAAAAAAAAACTACCTTTTCCCCCCCTGAGTTTTAATTCTGAAAACCTTTAAATCAACTTTTTAAAAATCAATTTGTTCGGTTAATTCATGTTCGGTAGACAATATAGCAAAACCATTTAATCTATCTTAAAGAAGAGAATTGTGGATCCTAAGAAATTTATTTATTAATTTTAATTTTAAAAACACTTTTTTTTACACTTATTAGCAAAAAATGTGAAATTTTTAATGCAATAGCTAGATTTGATGTAAATTCTAAAGTTGAAATAAGTTTTAAGACTTCACACAAAATTGGGCTTTCTTTTTTGACTAGAGAAAGTTATGAAAACATCAAATTTCACAATTTAACGTACACTCCCACCTCGAACCCTTCAGATTGCAACATAAAAGAAAATTGACAGCAAACATACAGTATATAAAATAAGGAAATACAATACATAAAATGAAATGCCCAATTCATAATTTTTCTGAAAAAATATCAAAAAGTATTTTTGAAATTCGGTCCAAATGCCGCCTCTAAAATTTGCCGCCCCGGACAAGGGTCCGGTTTATATATATATATATATAAATGTAAGGATAATTAAATTAGATCTAAAATTAAATCCCTAGACCACATCTAAATTTTATTTTCCCGTTACATCATCAAGTATTAAATTTATTACCCAGTTCGGGAATGAAGAACACATGGCTCTAACTTTGCCAGCTCCGACCATTAATTTTTATTACCTAATTGTCATACTTAAATTCTCAAGTATATCTCTTTAATAAGAAGTGAAGAGCACATGGCTTCTGAAAGGGCCGTCTATTCATATATTTTAACACGTGTCCGTCTCTCTCTCTTACAAAGGAGATTACAAAGTGATTTCATGGAATAAAGACGGTTAAAATAAAATGTCTTGATGTTTACTCGCAAAACACGACAGCAATAAGCCGGTAGGATTTACAGGAAGGAGGAAACCTGCTGCCTGCAAATTAATTTTAACTTTAATGTAAAGCCATCAAAAAATTAAAACATTTAAAAAACGGACACCAAAGGCAGACAACTACTATGGAAATTGCTTTAAAGGACTTTATGGAATCCAGAATGCCCCGTATCTCCCTTTGCTGAAGAGGCCGGGTAGCCGTGAATGAAAGAAACGTTCTCTGATGGCGAGGAAGGGAAAAAAAGTGAAGTGCGCGTCAACATTTGGAAAAAAATGTGCGATAATCCAGATGTGAATTTGACCAACATAGAATACATTAGTGAAAAACCACCATCGAATCCAATAATGAAGGAGCAGCATCGAAAAATTCACAAAATCAAATCAATGAACAACAAAAAAAATATGTGGATTACCGTCAACCAAAAATCTCTGCACGTAAGAAATGAGGTCAGTGAAATTATTAGTTTACATTTATGTAGTACAGAAGTGACTGAGTTTTGTTTAACAAGACTCTTCGGAGAGGAAGAGTGATATAAATGATATTAAAAATTTTATAGAATATATTTTGTGTTAAGTGATGTTGTTTATATTTAGAAGAGATAGTAAAGTGTGTTTTATTATATAAAATTTTGAGAAATGTTAATGTACTTCATTATTTTGTTTTAAATTGTTAAAGGAATTATATAATTTATATGATAGTATTGGTGATATGAAGTTGAAAGATTTAAAGTTAGTTATTAGAGAAAATGACTCTAATGTACTAATATAATGATACTGATTGTGAGGGAAAACAAAATTAAAGTCATATTGCATTCTTTTTATCCACTGAATTTTATTATTTTGTTAATTATTTTATTCATCAGTAACTTTACTAAATTTAAATTTAAATTAAAAATTTTCTCATCTTGAAATTGTGTGTTTTGATATACTGGCCACATATCAGGATTCACAGTTTCTCGAAATTTTCCTTGTCTAAATTTAAAGTAATTTAACAACTTGATTTTGGAAATGATACAGTGGATCGAAGAGAATTCAATCATTATTATTTTGTATGTGTCTTGAAATATTAAGGGGACAAACTTATTTAGTTTGATTTGTACACCTCTTATTGTTTTCATATTAGCATCCCTGAACATCTGTGATTTGATCATGCAGATTTGTCAGAGAGATGCGTTGGTATTAGTATGATGTAAATTATATTACTGAATGTGAAATGCGAAGGAAAAAAAATTTGTCGATGAAATGAATAAGCTTAAAAAGTTACAGAGAGACTCAAAATATTTTATGTGATGATTTGAAGTAAAAGTGAATATGGTGAAAAATTTACTACACTAATTTGTATGTGTTGTTGAAAATAATTATTATAATAATGATAGATTACTTTCTAGAGATGATTCCCCTTTTCGAATCGAGATAAATAAAAGAGCTCTTATACATTCTTATACTCTTATATTCTTATCTTATAAATTCTTTATTCTTATATCCTTATATTGTTACCTTATATCCTTATATTGTTATCTTATATCCATATATTGTTATCTTATATTCTTATAATACATGTAAAAGGAATATGGTCTAGTGTGCTGAATAATGTATAAGTGTTATATAAACTGTTCTCATATTATAAATCATATCATTTTATTCATGTCTATGCTTTGATATTTTAACAGTGTATTTCAGCTATGTATAATTTTATGTAACAAAATTAAGTAGTATTACGAGGGCGTCTGAATTGATTTTAATAGAAAATTATCTTAACATTTGTATATCATGTGTTTTTATAAATTATATTATTGTTTAATATGATAAATTTCCACACAGATACTAAAAATAGATAGACTATTTGCTAGCAATAACACAAATCTAATAATATGAAAGATTTGGAGGAAACGTTAAACTCTTTTTCTGGATGCAATATAAATTTGAAAACGCTAATGTACATTTATGTGTAAAGAATTTCATTTTTATCAATTAATATTTTAGAAGTATTTCTATTTCGTTTATTACTATAATTTCGTTTATTGTATTGTATTTTGATTTTATTATTCGCGCGTGTTACTTAATTCTATTTACTGTGTGTAAAATGTATTTCTATATTATGTTACGTACTGTTTTGTATGTATTGAAAATTTATTATGTTTGCAAGAGAGAAAGACCACCATTACTCCAATTTTATAATTAGGGAGAAAATGTAAGGATAATTAAATTAGATCTAAAATTAAATCCCTCGACCACATCTAAATTTTATTTTCTCGCTACAATCTTCAAATATTAAATTTATTACCCAGTTCGGGAATGAAGAACACATAGCTCTAACTTTGCCGGCTCCGACCATTAATTTTTATTACCTAATTGCCATACTTAAATTCTCAAGTATATCTCTTTAATAAGAAGCGTACTTGAAGAACATATGGCTTCTGAAGGCGCCACCTATTCATATATTTTAACACGTGTCCGTCTCTCTCTCTTACAAAGGAGATTACAAAGTGATTTCATGGAATAAAGACGGTTAAAATAAAATGTCTTGATGTTCTCTCGCAAAACACATATATATATATAAATATATTACTGGTGTCCAAGAGTTAAGCATAAATCGTAAAATGCGAAAAACATGGAGTAAATATTCGTAACATTATTCCAAATTTCTTGCGGATATTAATTGGGTGAAGAAGAAACATTGGGTTTATGCAAAACTTTTCAGTCGACTACGTCCTGCGCGAAACACTGGTGCATGTCGGAATGCGGAGAAACCGATTCACGCAGCATAGGCAGTTCAAACAAGTTTCGTGCAACTGCTGTGAGAAGGAACGTTGTTAATCATCAAACAAGATGAATGAGGGCACAAAGACGCCAATTGGACATGTTTAGGAAAGGAAGAATCGTTGGAATGCTGGAATCCTCATGATCACAAACCGAAGTGGCTCGGATTCTGAATGTGGACCAGTCTGTGATCTCTAGACTGGGGCAGAGGTTTCAGAAAACGGGAGATGTTACCCGACAACCAGTATCAGGTCGACCAAGAGTCATAACCCCTCGCCAAGACCGATATCTGGTAATAAGTGCGCGACGTCAGAGGGGCAGTACTGCCAGAGCACTGGGTTCGGCGCTCACAGTCGCCACAGGAATACGAATTTCGAGACAAACTGCTTACAGGAGACTCAATCATGCTGGCCTATATGCCAGAAGACCAGCAGTTTGCATTCCCCTCACGTCTGCGCATAAACGCGCTCGTTTGAACTGGAGTTTGAAATATCAACATTGGAGTGTGGGAGAGTGGGCCAATGGGATGTTCAGTGACGAGTCCCGGTTTAGTCTGAGTAGTGATTCTCCGCGGATAACGATATGGAGAGAACGTGGAACACGTTTTGAACCAAGAAACATAAGGGAAAGACATCATTTTCCATCAAGGGGAGTAATGGTATGGGCAGGCATCATGATGGACGGCCGCACAGACCTCTATTTATTTGACACGGGGTCTGTGACTGCTCAAAGATACAGAGACGAAGTTCTTGAGCCTTATGTTCGCTTGTTTCGAGGTGCTGTCGGTCCTGACTTCCTATTCATGGATGATAATGCGCCATGTCACCAAGCGGTGCTGATTCATGACTTCCTTGAAACGGAAAACATCCAGCACATGTCGTGGCCTGCGAACTCCCCTGATTTAAATCCTATCGAGAATGTATGAGATATGCTCGGGAGACAAATTTCAGCCCTTTCGCACCCACCAAGCTCCGTTACAGAACTGAAGAGAGCTCTCCAAGAAGCTTGAAACCATTTGAGCCCACAACTCATTCATCATCTCATAGCAAGTATGGTAAATTGCTGTGCAGCGTGCCTGACTGTCAGAGGTGACCACACGCCTTATTAAACTGCAGTATCAGTATTTTATTTAATGTTTTCTTTCATTTTTTCTTTAAAGTGTGAATCCTTGCTAGGCCCAGTTTTCTTTCAAATTGCTGCTTTGGACAATAAAATTAATTATTATCATTCTGTTGATTTGCTTTCTTATTTTATAACCATTTTACACTCGCATATCACGTTTCCCGCCATTCTGATTTACAGTTCCTTCTTTATTCACATAATTATCAATTATGCTTAACTTTTGGACACCAGTGTGTATATATATAGATCTTCGACTGAAATCCAAAGAATAATACTCCAAAGTTCTGGAGAGGCTTTGGTTAATTTATGAACTTCTTCAATGGTCTCTATTCCTTATGTGCCGATACCCAAATGAATGCAATGGATTAAACTATTTGGAGCCTCTCTTGCAAAGTTGAACTTAAATTTAAAATTATCGTATTGGATTTTCTACTAATATTTTGGATACTTTTTTAAACTGATAAACGGTCCGTCAGGATAACATAATTTTCTGCTTCTGTAACCCAGTTTTGTAACGCAGCCCATATGGTTATAGCTTTAGCAGTGATAATTGAAATCATCTCTTGTCGTAGGAAATTCTGTCGGACGTTTTCCTTGGGAATCAAGATTTCTATTGATATGATTTGTAATTTCGGAGTCATCTGTTTTTATTAGGATATTGTTATTAAAATTTGTCTGGATGTAATCAATAAACATATTTTGTACTATAATATCTGGAAGATCTTTGTTTTGAAAGGCAGTTCATGCGTGTAAATGTTTATTTTATGACTTTCATAGATCGGTGGAGGCGGGATCCATTGAACAATATCCACTTTAGAGATGCAAATTTCTTGGAGGAGATTGATTGTTTACTGAAGATTCGAGTACACAGAATTTCTTCTTTTCTGTTTTTTGTCCACTTAGAGATAGTGCCAATGTTTGAAATACTGCCCAAATTTTAAAAATACTTGCTTGATTAGAAATTGTCGTATTTTTTAAAAATCTCTCTTGATACATTTTTTTTTACTGATGGCTTCTGAGACAATCCAATCGATGTAAGCATTAGACTCTGTGACAGATCTTGCGAGATAATCCTCTTGTTCATTCCATACTATATTTGAGTGTCCAGGAGTCCAAAGTAAAATCAACTGATTGTTATAAAAAGATTGTATGTAAATCTTACTAGCTAATCTCTGAATAACACTATGTGACTTGATCGAGTAATTTTGAAGAGCACAGAGAATAGAGAGACTATCGGATAAAATTAGCAGATTCCTGTTTGAAACAGACAGATCATGTAACGCTTGGAAGACATAGCCAAAGATTCAGCTGTAAAAATAGAATTGTGATTATTTCTATAAGCAAGAGAATTTTCCGTAATACCTGCAATAGATGTAGTTTGTTCTATTTCGAAGCATGAGAAGCTATTATAAAAAAAAAATCCTGGAAATCATGATCAACTGTTTCATCGAATAACCAAACCTCCTTATAATTTGAATTGGTAAATGTTTATCCTGAGATTTGAAATTACTGACAAACATTTTGCATGGGAAAACTGAAAAAAAATGTTATTCTGGGGAATTAGATAATTTGACCACAATAAGCATTCAAAGTGTATGTATATATATATATATATATATATATATATATATGAAATAGACGTGGCCGTTGGAATGGATTCTTTATATGAGATTGATGAGGCAGTTCTGTGATTCATTAAAACTGGTTTATTGTACATCTTGAACACATAAAGAAAGACAAGGACGACACAATACACACACACAAACCACAAATCAAGCTGCAGCCGGCTACATGTTGACGCAGACAAATACAGAAGCGAAAAAAAGATCGGCCACAAGGAATCTCAGTTTTTATAGGCGACTCAAATCACATGATCTGAGTGGGTAGCTAGATGTAGTTTAAAATATTCTCGTTAGGCGGCTGGCTAATTTATTACTAAGATGTGGGTCCTGAAGGGATGGACCAGATAATTAAAAGATATTTAAAAGGATTATATTACTGGGAGTATTACACACACACACACATACATAATATATATATATATATATATATATATATACAAGGGGTGATCAAATGAAAAGGTACGAAACGACACGGTGGGTACAAATGTAGACTTTATTCAAAATATACACCATAGGCCTGAGCACAACGATCCCACTGATGAACAAGCCGCAGGATTCCTTGTTCTCAGAATTCCTGTGGCTGTGACGAGACCCAGTCCTTCACAGTGTCCTTGAGTACGTCGTCCGAGTTGAAGCGCTTTCCTTTCAGGTGTTTCTTCAGTAGACCAAACACATGGAAATCGCAGGGTGACATGTCCGGACTGTAGGACGGATGGTCCAACGTCTCCCATTGGAACTTGTCCAGTTCCATTTGTGTGACTCTGGAGACGTGTGGACGCGCGTTATCATGGAGCAGAACCACACCCTCCGTGAGCAGCCCCGGTCTTTTGTTCTTGATGGACCTGCGTAGGCGTCGGAGCGTCTCACAGTACACATCGGAGTTAATGCTTTTTCTGTGCTCGAGTAATTCTGTGCTCGCATCATTTGGACGCCACTTTTTAAAAGAGCCTTTGCTCTCTCCTGCGCATGCGGGCACCCACGCATGATCCGATCCCAGTCAGAGTCTCCAATGGCATCCCGAGATGTCTCGCTACATTCTCCCTTGGCGGAATATGCAAATATTTAACTGTTTCATTTTTATGTCGTTTCGTACCTTTTCATTTGATCGCCCCTTGTATATATATATATATATAGTATATAGTATATTAACAATATTATTTTTATCTTCTTCCATAATTTTTAGATTCAGAGACTCAAGGTTATTGCTATATAATGGAGAAAAAGTTTGATTAGAAATTTGAGAAATTATGAGCTTATTTGCCAGTCTTCGTATTGTATCGGAGAGAATTTCTTGTCCAGCCAATTTTAAGAGCACAATATTTGGAGTCTACTATGGAAGACTTAGTACAGTTCGGAGAGGGCTTTGGTTTAAATTACATTAAAAGGCTTCAGTTGAGATTGTCCGACCATATATTTACTATATGGCAAAAGTATTAGAAAACACTACATATGCTATTACTGACTATTTTAATCAGATCTTCTGAATGCTCTTGGTCCATGATGCTTACACGCCATATAGCCTTAAGACAATTTTTTTCAAGGCTATACTATTTAATTGATTTTTCAATGAAACATTCTGGCTCCATTTATAAAATTGAACCCCAAAATACTTGATAGAGGATTGCCAATGGAGTGAATACTCCTCCAATAAAATATTAGGGAACGTATCAATTCTTTTATTGGATAACTCAGCTATTGTACTTTTATCTGGACTAAGAGAAAGTTTTCAATGTTTGCACCATTGAGATATTCTTTCCAGCGTATTTTGCAATTTTGTGCAAATGTAACCAAGAGAATAATGTGAACAGCAAATAAAAACGTCACCAGCATAAATTGAACATTCGATGTCAGATTCCAAATTTTCAAAAAAATCATGCATGTAAATAGTATATAAAATGGAGAAAAAAACACAACCTTGAGGAAGACATTGTGGAAATTTTTTTTGGGGGGAAAGATAACCCCTCCATTTGATTTGAAAAGATCAATATGTGAGAAATTTATGGATCCAAATAGCTGCTTTTCCTGTTATATCGATTAGTAGACATTTATAGAGAAAATTATCCACATAAACTGAATCGTATGCACTTTTTATATCTAAACTTATTCCTACAAAATATCTCTTTTGTAAAATTTTGCATATTTTCTCATATTTAAGGTATCCGACTACTTGAGACAACTTTTTTTTTAAAAAAATGGAAATATCGGGATTTTTTTTGTTGTTTTTAGATTTGTTTTCTACATTTTAAGAAAAATATGCTAAAATTAAGAAGAGAAAAAGAAATTAGTATTACTAAAATGGTAAGAAATTGGTTAAATTTTACAAAAAATAGCATAAACGTGGCCCATTCTGTACCAAAAATTTATGAACAAATTTTCAATTCTGATACGTTGCTATGTTATTCATTTTAAAAAGACCTTTAGGATAAGAGATATTTTAATTTTTACAAAAACTAGAGCACTTTATCCTAGCTATTATATGAAATTGCTTAAAAAAAGAGTGAATATATTCATACCAGGGACTGTAAATTTTGTAATAAAACAATGACTGGTAAATCTGAAAGCTAAAACACTTCTACTATTACACAGAGCAACATTAAAAATTTCAGTTAATTATTTCCAAAACTTTTTGAACAATCGCTGCCCCCGTTTGAGCATTTTCAAAAAAAAAAAAAAAAAAACTTTTCGAGTAAAACGCTTTTTGAAGTATGACATCTTGCTTAAAGTAATGACATCTACTTTTACTAAAACACTTGTAGGGTTTCTTCTAAAAAACGGAAAATAATAAACTTGGTATTTCTATAAAGATAATAAGGTAGCATACAAACAAAATCATAAAAAAAGAATTTCTCCATTTTTGGCAAAATTCACAATTTTATGGTAGTCGGATACCTTAAAAGGGACGAAACCGTAATGTTGAGGATGAAGTTTTCGTTCTGTAGTTAGAAAGTAGGATAATCTATTCGTTAAAACTCTTTAAAAGTTTTTTAAAAATATGGAAGTCAGTGCTATTGGTCTATAGCAGAGGTTCCCAAACCTTTTTGTCTCATAGACCCCTTGCCATGTTTTTTGGTTGGAGTAGACCCCTGCTTAATTAATATTGAATTTTTACAAATTTATGAACTTAAATGTCTTTTTGACAGCTGGTACTACTACTCTTACATTTCTAACTGTAATGAAGTGTAGAGTTTAAAATTTTAAAAAGCACATTTTACTTAATTAAATTTAAAGTTAATTAATAAATACAACTGTTAAATAAACTAACTAAACAACAAACAAATGATTTTAAAGGGAGGAAGGAATCTCTATCACTACAATATCAATTTTTCTACATTTAGTATTAATATTGTCTGGTTAACCTTAAATTTCCTCTGTCACAGTGCCCACATTTTTTTTTTTTTTTTTTTTGAGATTTGCAAGCGCCTTAAAACTCCTTCACACTTGGAAAAGCAATGGAAAACTTCCTCACGATATTCCAAAAGTCGAGACAAGTAACAGGTTTGACTTTTTAAAGCCAAAATTTGGCATCCGTTTCTAAACTTTAAGATCTTCATTGGTGTTTATTACGATTTTTTTTCAATATGACTATACGAATTCATTGCCTACTGTATTGCCATAGTCAAATAATTCTCAAATTTAACTTCAAAATCTGAATAAAGGCATTTAAATGTTGAACGTAAATTAAAACGTTCTGACAGAATGTCTGTGACAAATTTAGAAAATTCGGACCTCAGTATTATACTTCTTTAACTTAATTCAGGAAAGAGAAGCTCAACTATTTCTTGCTTTAATATAATTTATGCTGTCACCTTGTAAATGCAAATTAATTTCATTATATTTAGTAAATAAATCTGTTAAATAGGTAAAATTTGGTTTTCACATGATTATAAATTTTTTTAAAAAATTAGTTACGGTTTAGTTTAATGAGAGCTACGATCATAGACCCCCACTTACACCTCATGAACCCCCAAACTAATTTTTGGCTGGTGTAGACCCTTGGAGGTCGTCGTAAACCCCTGGTTGTCTATATAGACCACTTTGGGAATCACTGATCTATTGGATGACATTTGAATTTTATCTTTACATGGTTTAGGAATCGGGAGGAGGACTGCATACTTCCAAGAGTTTGGAACGATTGCATTATCAGATAATTTTTGAAAATACCTTAAAATTATTTCACATCCACTGTGATCAAGCTTTTTAAAGAAAGATGCTATATGATCAGCCCCAGGAGTTGAATTTTTGGAAAGTTTTATTCCTCTGTAGATTTCAAAAATATGAAAAGGTCTATTAAGACGATATGGTACCCTAAAAATCGTCAAACAATCGATTTTTTTTTTATTGACGTATATGATACTTTTAATTCTTCTAAATGTGTCTGCAAAATTTCAGGGCTCTGTAGCTGTATTTTTTTATTGAATTATTTATCCATTTTTGCTGCATGACTGTAGACTAAACAAGCTGCCACGCCCACTTTTCAGATCGTCTGCTAAAAAAGAGCCTGATAAATAAGGAACAATTTTTTTTTTAATTCCACGCTGACTAGTGTTTAAACTGAAATGAAATCATTGCTTTGTTTTGATTATACGAGAGTTATTCTACTGCGTTTTCTGTGGAGTTTTGTTCCTGCAAATTTAGTTATATTTTTGTACTCTTTGTTCTAAAGAGAAAGAAAAGTTGCTTTACGACAAGGAATTTGGCGTTTTGAAATATTTTTCATTTAAAAATTTAATTTGATTTTTCCAAAAAGTTTAAAAGTGTAACATGCCTAGGCCTAAAAGACATACTAAATCTGCCACAATGAAAGCTTCGAAGAGGTGGTTTCCAGATGCTAAGACAAGTTCAAAAGTTTCTCAAAACACTAACTTGAGGTGTGCAAAACTTGAAGAAGAATGCAAGAGTTTTTTTCGTTTGGGATGAAAAATATACAGGTAAATTCAGATCTCCAACATACGTCATTATTGATAAAAATGCATTAATGAATCTTTTTAAAAGTACTCTATGTAATACTTGCAGAAATGCTTCTTTGCGAGTAAATTTTGGAAGAGCCTATGGATTTTGTGAAAATATTCAAGTTGTGTGTGTATGATTCTTGCGCTGATATTATTAATGAAATGAAAACTTCTGAGCAGATTTGTAATGAAAAAAATGGACTAAATCAGCCCTACGATATTAATTTGCGAGCTACACAAGCATTTTTGAGTTTCGGACGTGGATATCAAGCTCTTGAAAAGTTCTGCATGTTTATGAATATGCATTTAATGTCCAGCAGAACTTTTAACACTTACAAAAAGATGTTGCATTCTTCATTTGTGAAAGCATCCGAGAAACATTTCCATCACATCAGAAGTGAAATTAAGAAAGTATACAAAACAGAAATAAGTGGTGTAACCAATACTGCTGTTTCCTTTGATGGTACTTGGTTGACCAGGGGGCATGCATCTCAGATTGCAGTTGGCTGTGTCATAGACATGCTGACTGGATATGTTGTTGATTTTAAAGTGATATCTAAATATTGTAAAGAGTGTGAAATAGCCAAAGGTGAACTTAAAAAAAATTCAGCTGAGTACGAGATTTGGTTTAACGGTCATAAAGATTCTTGTAGTGCAAACCATTATGGCTCTTCAGGTTCGATGGAAGTCCATGCAGCATCCGAATTGTGGTCGAGATCTGAAAAGATTGGATTTAGATACACTACAGTACTTTCAGACGGTGATTCCAAAGCGTTTCAACATCTGACTGAATCAAAAGTCTATGGAGATGTTAAAATAAACAAAGAAGAGTGTGTGAACCATGTGAGCAAGCGACTAGGAACAGCTCTCCGAAAATGTGTAAAGGAATGGCGTTCAAGAGGAGTTACACTCGGTGGAAAATCTTATGGCAGTTTGAAAGATGAAACCATAAAAAAGCTTACGCAATATTACATTGCTTACGTTTGAGATATGCCACAGTTTGAATACGTTCGGGGCCTTAAAATACTAAGCTGATACCAAGCGCATTTTAAAATCTTCTGATATGTTTTTGTCGATTGCTTCGAGTAATCCGTCGATGCTATTGTATTTCGCATAGATCTTTATATCCTTGTTCATTCTTACACCATAGCTTGAGCGTCCAGGAGTTCAAAACAACTGATTGTTATAAAAGATTGCATGCAGTCTACTAGCTAATCTCTATCACTGACTTCGGATCGAGCAATTTTAGTTACACAGAGAGACTATCGATAAATTAGCAGATTCTGTTGAAACAGACAGAATAAAGACTAGCTGTAAAATAGAATAAGACTTTTCATGTAGGCAAGAAGTATCTTCTGTACTGTCGCAATAGAAGTTTGTTCTATTTCGAAGCATTTGATGAAGTTATCATAAAAATCTCCGAAATCATGAATTGTCGAAGGTCAAACCCCTTATACTCTGAATTGCAATGCTGTCCCGAAAATGAAATATACATGGGAAAATCCGAAAAATGTTATCAGAATTGATGTATTTCGGGATCATTACCACATTCAAAGTGCATGCATATATTATACATAGTATTATTCAATCCCTATTGATATAGAGTGATATGATTAAAGTACCAGAACAAAGTTTATATTAAATATTCATTAAATAAATGATAAACTATGATAAATATAATATTATTGTTGGCCTGCTTGAAAGAAAATCAATATTGTTTTCATAATGACTACAGCCATCAACAAAGGTTCACATAGGCGGCCCAGCTAATAGTCTGGCCAATATTCACATAATATTACGAATGAAAAATTTTCGATACAGACTTCAGTTACTTTTTAGATTACACGATGATTCAATTATTTTCAGTATAAAGCTGACTCACTTTGAGCATTTCGATTATTCACCTACCTTGAAACCAGTTAAAATCATCAATAGAGTCAGCAATTTCTTTGACCAGAATTAAAAGTTTAAAATAATATGCTAAAAGTAATATTTTGATAAAGAGACTCAAAATGTATATTGGAATATATCATTAATTGGCCCTTATGAAATAATCATTTTAAACTATATAAAACAATGATTAGCATTCGAAGAAGTTATTTCTAGAATTACATAATATATGTCAAAGTTACAGCTACTAATTATTTCATTTTGGCATCTACTTACTATTTTATATGGCCTTTGAGTCACAAGGTTTCATCATATTTAGTTCATATAATATTTCTGACATAAGTTATATTGCCATTAAATATAGACGGCGCCTTTATTCTGATTTGTCACGTGTTTTTGATGCAAAGTATATTGTGAATTCACATCGCGTTACTGTTTGTTATCAATAATTATGGTTACATTCACATGTTCCTTTGTTCATACATGGTTTGTTGTTTCGTTCATTTCCGAGCCCCTACATGGACATACTTATTTTATTGCCGTTGAGAGTCACCACGCGGTTTGTACTTTTGCCTTAGCCGAAACTGAGCCATGCAGAACAATTTCTGCCGCAGGAGAAGGAGTATTCAAAAGTGCCCGTCGTTAATCTCAATTACCGAAACAAACTGTGCGACAAGCTGAAGAACATGGCGAAGCTCTCACAGACATATTTTTGTCATGGTTCATTAACAGCTCGGCCCAGATGCCGATTTAATAGTCTTCGAATTACTATCGCCATACATATGGCTGTTGTGCTAGGTTGCAGCGAATGTCGTTGAATGACTTTTACGAAAGATACGAGTGAAAGGTGATCATTAAAACCGGTTTGTTGCGGTTATCTGAACAATAGTAAAGAAAGATAGCGACTATTGCCAATACACAAAACACAAATCAAGCTGCAGCCACATGTTGACGCAGCAGAAGCGAAAAAGATCACCAGAATCTCGAAGTAGCACTCAAATCAATATTCGAAAGCGGTACAGATGGGCAGAGCATTAAGATGTGGCCCTGAAGGGATGACCAAAAGATACAGCGATTGAAGGGAGCATTATCACTGCATACAGCATACATATACATTGTTATACAAGGCTGCTATTGCTGGCTGGTTATTGAAGTATAACAATAATATTTTGTCTTCTCCATACCTTAGATTCAGAGACCGTCATTGCCATATAATGCAGAAAAGCTTGATTAGAAATCGAGAAATTATTTACTTCACAGTTCGAGTTGTCGGAGAATTTCACAGCCACTTTAAGAGCGCACACTGGAGTCTATTGTGAAGACGAGGCTTGCCTGGGCCTCATATCAGTGGTTCTCAGTTGAGACAGACCATACATTACTATATGGCATGCCACTACATAATTAAGGCTGGCATTGTTTAATCGCTCTCAACGAAACATTCGGCTCATCAGCTTCAAAATATTACGATAGAGATTGGCGAGCGAATACTCTCCAACATATTAGGAACGCATCGGCCCTTTATTGATAACCGAAGTTACGACCGACTGTTATAGTTTCATCGTTGTTCGAGATATTTTCCAGCTGGCTTCCGTAATTTCGCAACACCAAGAGAATAATGAACAGTAATAAAATGTTCACCAACATCGACGATTCAAATTTCAAACATGCATGGGGTCATGGTTAACGAAGAAAAACACAACCCGAGTGAAAGTCAGGAAATATTTTCGTGGAAGATACCATTTGACGGAAAAGATCATGCGAGAAATTTATGAGTCCAAATACGTTTCTCTCGTTACACGATATTTGCTAGAAAATTGACCATTATAACCGAATGCAGCGCACTTTTGTCTAAACTTATTCTGCTAAAATATCTTCTTTGCAAAATTGCATATTCTCATATTTGAAGGCATCCGACTGTTTTCGAGACAAATTTCTTTTAAAAATTGAATATCGGAGTTACTTTAGATTTGCGCCTTCATTATTTTAAGAAAAATATGCTGTAATTAAGAAAGAGAAAAGAAATTATATTACTAAATATAAAATTGGTTGAATTCTGCAACAGTATAAACGCAGGCTCATTTCAAACCAAAATTTATGAACAAATTTTCACCTCGATATACTATCTTAAAAATGACAAGAGATACTTAATTTCACAAAATATTAATTTTTATTCAGTTATTCATAAATTAAAGCTAAAAAGAGTGAATATATTCATACTAGATCGTAAATTTACCGCAACTGAAAGCTAAACACTTCAATATTAATAGAAGGCCCACAAAAATTGCCACTATTTCAAAATTGAATACCGTCGCCTCATTTGAGTTATTTTCAAAAACATTCGAGTAAATCGCGTTTTTAGCGCATTACCTGCTTGGTGCTAACGACATCACTTTACAAACGATTGTAGTGTTCTCTAAAAACGGAAAATAAACCGGCATTTCATAAAGCTGGTCATAAAGAAGCAAACAAAATCATAAAAGCCAAATTCCTCCATTTCGGCAAAACTGGCAGTCGACATTACCCAGTACGCTGAGATTGTGCTCGTTCTGGCAGTCAGAAAGTAGATATTCATTCGTTAAAACCTTTAAAGTTTTTAAAAATACGAAGTCAGTGCTGTCTATGAGTGTTTCGCACCTTACCATAGACCTCTATATGTTTTTCGAGTAGACTTAATTAATACGAATTGTACTTTTGCTTAGTTCAAATGCCCGACGGTACATTGCCTGGCTTCTAATCGGTAATGAAGCAGAAAGCTAGTGCCAAAGTTGGTTTTACTTCACTAAATTTAAAGTTAATTATCAACAATCACAATAAATCCATTCAAGAATTAAACAAATGATTTTAAAGGAGAAGGAATTTATCACATAATATCACTTTCAACATTTGCCAAGATTGCCCGGTTAACTCCACCTCCATGCCCACCTTTGAGATTTGTTAAATCGCTCAAAATTTTCATTGGAGTAATGGAAAATTTCCTCACGATAATTGCGCGCCCATAAAATGCGGCCTGACTCAAAACAAAATTCCAAAATCCGCTCCCAAACTCAAGATCTCATCATGCCTAATACATCTTTTCAACAGACCATACGAATTACTGCTCACGTATTACAGTCACCTCGTAACACTCAAAATTGAATAGCTGCTATTCAGTCGCCGAACGCAATTAAAACGCTCGACAGACGTCTGGTGACAAATTAGAAAATTCGACCAGTATGGTTTTCTGTTCAGAAAGTAGACAGTCCGTTTCGCTTTAATATAATTGGCGTCACCTGCAACGCAAATTACTATTGCAACAAATACAACAGGTAAAATTGGTTTTCAATATCGACAGGGAATTTCTTTAAAAAGAAGTCATACTAGTTTAATGAGTCACGATCGTTGCAGACCATCTTCATTGTTCATGAAATCCCCAACTACCCTTGCTTGTGTAGACTTTGTCGCAAACCTCTCGTCACCCAATACCTTCAGAACACGATCTATAGATGACACCTGAACTCATTCACATGGTTTAGAATGTAGAGTATTACTCAAGAGTTTGAACGATTGCATTATCAAGATAATTTTTAGTGCCTGTACTACTAATATTCATCGTGACCAAGCTAAAGAAAGATTATATGATCGTTTCGCGAGCCGATTTCGAAAGTTCTCCAGTATTCAAAATATATGTTGTTCAATAAGACGATAGGTTAAAATCGTCAAACAACCCATTTTTCAATATTCTTATACATACTTCAATTCTTTCCAGTTCTGTACCAGAGTTGCAGTTGCAGTTTTCATTATTTATCCATTTTGCCGCATTATCGCAGAAACAAAGTTGCAGCCACGTTCACTGCATCGTCTCGTTGTGAAAAGATGATAATATGAACAATTCCTTTTTGATTCATGCCGACTAGTGTTTAAATCGAATGAACATTGGTTTGACATATTAGTTCTACTGCGCTTTCTCGTGAGTTCCCTAGTTATATTGTACTTTGTTCTGAAAGAGAAAGGTGCTGTTTGTTTATCAGTGAATCATGTTTGAACATTTTCACTAGTGTTCTTAATTTGATTTTCAAAGTTTGGGCAAGCGCCTAAAGCCTACAATTCAAGCATTAATGAAAGCTTCGAAGAGGTGCAGATAAGACAAGTTCAAAGTTTCGCGCAAAACTTGAAGAAGAATGCAAGAGCCTTTTTGTTTGGGACGAAAATATGTAGTAGTCCAGCATCTCCAACATACGCGCTCATAAAATGCATTAATGAATCTTTAAAAATACTCATATAATACTGTAGAAACAGCTTTCATGAGTAACGGAGTAGATTTCAGAAAATATTCAAGTTGTGCTTGCGCCGACACGAAATGAAAACTTTACAGACTAAATGAAAAATGGAGTTCAAATCAGCCCCAGTGAGCTGTTTTGGAGTTTTCGACGGATATCGCTTCGGAAAGTTCTTACGCCTACCGGCGTATTTAATGTCCAGCAGAACTCAACACTACAAAAGATGCATTCTTCATTTCAGAAAGTTATCCGATTATCAATACGGTAGCGAAATTAAGAAAGTGAGACAGCAGAAATAAGTGGCTCAATATTGCCAGCCTCTCGCAGCCACAGATTGAGTTGGCTGTGTCAGAGATTGGCGTTGCCGATTTGGCGATATCTAAAATATTAAAGAAGTGTGAAATAGCCAAAGGTGAACTTAAAATTGCCGAGCATGAGATTTAGCTTTCAATGGTCAAAGATTTCAGAAGTGCAAATCATTGCATTTTCAGATACCCTATCAGGTCGATCGAAAGACAATATACACAGTACCAGACGGCGATTTCCAGCAGCCAATGATCGAATAAAGTTCCAGGGCCACAACAAGAGAGTGTGAATCATGAAACAAAGCGACTAGAACAGCTCTGAAAATGTAGAATATGTTCGTTCAGAGTTACTCTATGGTATAGTTTCGAAAGATGAAACCATAAAAGCCACGCAATATTATCAGAATGCCATTTTGGGCAATGCCGAAACATGAAGACGACATATGCCATATTCATTAGCATTTAATGATGCCCCATAAATGCCCGTCAATATTCGGGCGTTTTTATGTCAGTTGAGTTGCAAACGGCAGAAAATTACTAAATATTCAAAATTTTCCTCCTCAGAGAAAAATTATATTAAAATTAAGTTTTATCTCTTACAGCTCAGGTAAATGTTCAAAATACTGACATGGTTCAAAACATGATCATCGCCAAAGCCGTGTTGTGTTAATGACGTTAATATTCACTATTCATAAAATGATGATGCGAAATATTAGAGTTCATGTCTAGGCCTGTCAGCGAATTGTTGATCTATGCATTTATAAATCAAGGCTTAATATTATGTTCGGTGTGCTGTTCAGCATGGTTGTCGTAGAGTAGGTTTCCGAGATGCATCTTGACTATAAATTCAAGAATTATTTCAATATTGCACCTGCAATTCAAGATGTAATCAACTCATCCAAAGATATTGGCAGAATTCCGCATATGAGACTGATGGGTCAATGTCCTTATTATTACCACCGAAACATTTAATAACTATTCAAAGATGTTCTGCTCAAACTGACCCGAAGTGGCAGAACGTAATTTTCATTTCTAGTGATACATTGAGATCTAACGAGTTAATCCGGAGATTTACTAACTTCCATTTGCAGTTGCGGTCGGTGAGCGATGACGGCTGCTCATTTCAAAAGTATCTCCGATATTTCGCCCGTTCATACGAGTTTTCGACGGTGGTTACCGAACATTGGTTCGGCCTACCATATTATCGCTAATAATATGTTACTTAACATTAGATATCTCGTTCGTACCAACTTCGTGCCCACTACAAAATAAAACTATGCTTGTCAATTCCTTGCAAAATATAAATTAAAACACAGAAAAATCATTACATCAGAGTAAAGAGTAGAACACTCAACAAAATATTACCGGTAACGATAAATACATATGCACCACTGCTCATCACTTCAACGAAAGCAAATACAAAGACTTCGCATGCATATTTTGGTGCGTATGCATATACCGAAACACGCAACGCATGTTGTTTTCTCTCGCACTATATTGCAAAATTGAGTTTAGGGCAAGAGAGAGCGCTATTCTACGAACTTGAACATTATGGAGTCCCCAGAAGATGTGAGCAGGTTCATTATTGTGGGCAATAACACAAATTGTAGCCCCAGGGAAATTCCTCGAGAAGTTCTGAATTATTCTTCCATCATGATAAGAGACCTGTTATAACGGCCGAGCTGAGAAAGCCTGAAGAACCACAAACAGACTTTGTCCGCCCGGTTCTACTAATGAATTGTCGCCAGAGTTTTCGAGCGCCGTGAAGTTTGTTTTATAACTATGCTCATCACTGTAACAATCTGTTTTAACAGTTATTTGCGTAACACGCTGATAGTTCCTCGCAAACATTTGTCTCCAAACCACACATATTTGTTCAATTAATAATGTCGGCCGTTTTCACCACGCAAAATCTGTAGCAATATGTACAGCACATATATTTCCGCTGTACCATTAAAATAGAGCTGGCGACAGGCGCGGTTCAATAAATACCTTTAAAATACATTTAAATTACCTTATATACACAAACTCGGGCTCATAAATTCGTGCCTGGCTTGCTTACAGTTTTCGTTTTCACCGCTTCCGTAAAGAGAAAGCAGCTTCATCGCCTTCTCCCGCAAGAAAAAGATGTTCTTCCTTTAGCGAAACTTTGGGGACGGAGTGAACGGGAACAGTTTCCGAGTACCCACAAAGTTTAACGAGTTAGTATCTTCCGAAACGTTCTGGGTGAGATGAGCGGCGAGAGAAGAGGCGATACCATTTATCGCACATAACTGCGGTTGACGATTACATGGGCATGCGCATCGCGCTATATTCGCCGTTATGGACGAAAAGCACTTAGTACCGGCATTACTCGTTACTCCGACCAACTGCGGCGTATTTTCGTAGTTCTTTATAATAACGAAGGCAAAATATCACTTCATTATACTCTTCGTTATGAGATCTGGGCATTGTACACACACGTTATGATGGCAAATCTATAACAAACATAGCGACTTCTGTTAACGACGGCCAGTTTACATTAATTTTTGCCGAATCGGTAACAATTCTGTCAGAATGTTGAACAAATGCAAAAGAGAAAGGTCTCGTGAAATAAAAGCAAAACAGCGTCCAGGCGAAATTATATGAGTCACTGGTAGTAGCTTGCCCTTTACGCCCGTCCGATGGTGTTTGGTACACATCAGAGATCGTTGCACCTGTTGAATTGATCATGATTAAAGTCGATTCTTAACTGATTTTAACGTTAATTTTGCTTCAGACATAAAGCTCATTGAATTGAACGACATCGAATTTGACACGAACATTCTGTGAGCGAAAAGCAGAGCAGGTTTCACTTCATCGCAGCTCACGCCCTTTCTTTAATTATATTTTTCATCAATTATAAATTTCAAAGAATATGATCTTCAATTAAGCGTTTAGTTTGCTTTCCTACCGCACACACGTACCTTATACGTTTACCTCCGAATACCTTAAATTCATTTTCTTCATTAATTAGATTATAAAATATATACTGTTTGAGAAATACCAATAGTGTGTTATCGTTGCTAAATAACACGAGTCAAATAAAGTATCTCCTCCGTAACGAATTGATATAAGTCGTCTTATTTTTGAAGAATGATTTAACGAGAGGATACTTTGTGCCTTTGGAGAAAAAGAATTTTCAACTTATTTTGTGAGTGCCGTTTTCTCAGTAAGTCAATTCATTCAATACTTAGGGGCACCATTATACGTCAATTTTCGTTTGTTTCGATTGTTAGTGAAATGGGGAATGCTCTAAAAGGAATTGTCGTTGACTCTGGGAAAGCGTTGATAATGACAGAATTAAAATTTGCCATAATGGTCGAATTTCATTACAGCCATAATAGGTTTTCAAATGGAATAGAATTATCTTTGAATTCATTATAGTTAGTAAACAGCTTGTAAAGAATTGAAAGACAAGAAAAATCAGTTATCATGAATTAAAGGATCTGAGATGACAGCTGGGGATCGCGCGTGGCCTTTATCAGAAGTGAAGGAATCGACATTAAAGTTGTCGATCGTTGGTATGCTTACGCCGGCAGTTGGAGTGATGTTTCGAGTACGGTTTGTCGGTCTCAGGCACCAAGGATGATCTTCAAGTAGTCAGTTATTTGAAGCTTTCGACATGCTCCTGTTCGGCGATAGCTCACGAGCCACATCTATGAGGGGGACAGTATTTTGAAATAGTGTCATGCTCGTGCGCCCGTTTTATTTAGCTGAGTCAAAGATGTCAACAATTCACTTTTACTAGAGGAAGCTGCGTTGAGCATTTTCGGCCGATTTTCATCATCGTAGCTGTACCATCAGCCGATCAGCGTAAAATAATGCCATTATTAGAAAAGCCAAAAACAAGCAACAACAAAATAATGGTAACCAAATTAAACATTAGCCAGCTTGCGCCAGTAGTTTGAAAATGAAGCGGTCATTTCATTGTTCGACTTCCCCACTATTTAACTTTCAATAAAATCAAATATTATCTTCTAATGATGATTGAAATCAGAGAAGAGAGCAGTATTAAAACTCACACCAAAATATTTTATTGCTCGAAAAGTACTCTTTCAGGTATTTCCAGCGATACTCATAATTTTCTCGACTTTATACTATCGCCAGCCATTGTTCTCATTCATTCGATCGACAAACATCCAGATCAACTACGAGAGAGAGATAGTAACACGCGCATTTTAAACAATGCAACCGCAACAGATTTCGATTGCTTTCCGTCTTTGGCGCAAATTGTGTCAAACACATTGCAATTGGGACTGGTGATGGCAACTTACATTCTCAGTGGTACTCCAGTATCATTGTTCTCCTCGCAAGTATTGGCCCATTCAGCATACATATAGAGAGAGAGATTCATTTCAGAAAAGTCGCATTCATCGACCACGCGCACACAGTCTGAAAAATTAAAAACCAGAACCTGAAATCTTTTAATGACACTATTTGAAGTTGTTATCGAGAATAACAAAAGCAAACCCGGCTTGCTTTAAAATAAAAACACTAGTATGACAACGGTACCAAGTAGAAAATTCGGTGTTCATCGTTTAGTAGTACCTATAAAATTGAGTTTGCGATAATGAGTTATCAAATAGCCGCAGAAAGCAACTAGACAGTTCTTCAGTAGCAACAATTTGCCCCGTCATAGCTCACAGATTAAAACCAAACATGGTCGTACTACATATCGCTTCAGCCCAACTATTCGAATACAAAATCACCTGAGTCTGAATAAATAGTAAATACCTTAACAGAAAGGTTTATGGTACGGCCAAATGAAAATTCTGTCAATCGTCGAAAACTGGTAATTTAAATAAACATTAAGAAAAGCCATTTGGAGAAAATCCGGAAAATACTCGCCTGGCGAAAGAAAAGATATCGCTTACCTGAGCCCTTAGTTTCTAAATATATTCTTTATGCAAACATGATTTACGAAAAAGAAATAAAATTGATATTCTCATGTGCACAAGATTAATAACTACCATTACTAACACACAGATTAAAAGAGTGTTCTGTTCTTTGAATTTATTCAATGAATACCACGTAAAGTTAATAAAATTTTTATTCAAGTTCAGCTTCTAGTTTTCATGTTAAGACTTTCAGATAGAGCATCTCAAAATGAACCGTGTTTTTCAGAATGAATTTTCACTACGATTTGTTCATCGTTAGTTACTATTTATTACTACACGAAGATTATGTATTGCAGCCGTACTTCCCATTCAATTACTATTCTTCGACCTTTCGTTTTATAGAACATTCGAAGTTCTTTTACCCACTCATTAGAATACATTTTCGACGAAAATACCATTTTTGAAATCAGAACATGTTCGATAAAATTTAAAATTTACCTATATAGCGAGATAGAAATACTTATCAGGCGAAGAAACATAATGTTTCATGCAATGAATACAAAATGAGACACTGCCTTAAAAGCAAGTTCAGAAACGTCTTCATTATGCTTATTTCGATGGACATCATAGTTCGACCAAATTGTTATTTAAATGTTTCATGGTTTTTCCAAGTATCATTATAATATTTCACGAAGAAAGCATGGAACAGATGCATGTGCCATTTGACTGCCAAATTCAGTACGAAATTATTTAGTGGGGAGGGGAATCTGGCCAGTAAGTCACTGAAAGCAAATCATGTCTTTCTCTCATTAAGATAATGTAAAGGCACAATAAGAGCGATGAATTTCTTCATCTTCCCAGCATTATATCCTCGATTCTTCATCTCGACTTCATTCGCCAGTAATACGCTTCGATCACTGATGAAAGTATTGCCGCGGTGATACAGCATATCAACAGTCGCTTTTGATCGGTTGACTAAAGATATCTATCGCTACATTAAAATGCCGATTTGAATGGCGTTAGACGCCACTGGGAAAATCGCTTAACAGCCGATTTTAAAAGAAGTAGCTCATGCTTTTTATTGGAAAACCACATGAAGGGCGTCAGTCGCTTTCGTCTTCCGCGGGGCGTATGTTACGGATTCGCCACAGCCGTCAGCTTCCAGAATCCACCGCAGCCTAAGACGAATCGTTTACCGCCTGTCATTTCAACCCAAAGGGCAGCACAGATTCTCGTCATCTCATGCATGGGGCTCGCTCAAGAGCAGGGCGGAGAGTCGGACAAATGATCGGCACTGATCAAATTTTAAAATAGCTTTTGTTATGAAAATTTCATTTTGAATATTGAGTATTTCGTTTACGTATTTGTCTTCTGACATATTTCCGGTAAAATATGTCGATTTTAGTCTCTGAAGGGCTTCCTCGAGGTTATGTTAAATTTATTTTAGGGCTAATAATTTCTCTGTCAACACTTCCCTCATTCGGGAGTGAGTCAATGACGATTAATTTCATAGATTCGGCGTCGTAACTGGGTCAAAGTAAGGGGTGGTACCTTTGAAGACAGATTTCAGAGTATGCTTTATTTAAACGAGCGTAGTTGTCAACAACGTCAGCAGACTATTTCAGCGAGGCGGCTGCTGAAATGGGCAATTTCTTCGTATTTTATCATCGAAATAACAGGTATCACTGTCTCTTTAATTAAAATATTCAGATGCACCTAAAATACAAATATAGTACTTTCAGTAAGGTACACCAAATAAGCACAATAACAATTTGAGTACGATTGTTCAGTCTCGAATATAGTATATACATTTCAACTCTTATCATGACATGTTAATCATAAGATAGAAGGAGAGAAATAAATAAAATATTCTTTCGGTAAACTAGAATTTTCAAAAGCCTCTTTAACAGATCAGCATACAACTGGCTTAATAGCCCCATGTAGCTAACGACGATCGTGTTCAGTTGTCCAAAGAAATGGCACCAGATTATAACTCTGGTTGCGGTTTGAGGCGAGCAATACGGAAATGATCGGCACGCCACCAGCGTTTTCTGTTAATGCTCGACGTTCAGACACAGCTGGAGTGACGTCGGTTCATCATAGCCGCCTCAGTCATATGATCTCCAGCCTCGATGGAGTCAGCACCCCGTGACACTGGCTAGAGATAGTAAGCGCGTTGAAGGTGGCGTAGTGAAAACGGCAGAGAGTAATTTTGTTTATCGCTTGTGAATGAAACATGTGGGAGCCGAGTAAGTCTACGTTCGATGAGCCGATAACGATATGACACCGTCTGTCCTCGATTCGTTAAACTTGTCGATCACACGATCTGAAATTCGTTATCGTCCACTCATTCATGCCAATATCTTTATCGGCATGCATCAATGTTTACATGATTGATTCTTCGATTAACCAGTCTTTCAATCACGAAAGACTAAATCGATATTTGCTCGTAATGAGTTTCAATTGCAGAGGCATTTTTCAGTCGCTTGTTGCATCCCAAACTCTGCTGCATTCGACGGTGACACCAACGACCGAAAAACGCCCTTCAGGACGGAGCCACATAAAACGGTCAGAGCTCTGGAAAGAGGTCTTCTACTGACTGAAAGAATATGTCAAAACTGTGAGAATCAATCGTCATATGGCCGATGCCACAGAAGATACGGGTACGAATGCGACAGCAGATTTCAGAGTCGCAAGTGGGTCGACCTTAGCCACAGCAGACGATGACAGACTGATTGCCAGATCAGCGTCACAGGATCTACCATCGTTATCAACCATCAGACGCGACCTGCACCGAGCGTCCATTCACAAACGCCTGATAGAGCAAAATTTTACCTCAAAATGACCACTACGCCACCTTCAAAACACGCCCGCAGCTTCACCATCCAGCCATGATTACAGTTGGTGCGCTTGCCCATCAGAATGGCGCTGACTGGGACGTATAAAGTGCCGATGACGAATCCTGCTTCCAACTGTGTCCTGACGATCATCGAAGACGTGTCTGGAAACGCCCCAGGGCAGCGTGCCGATCCTGTTTTCACTATTGCTCGCCACATAGGCCCTCAACCAGGAGTTATAGTCTGGGGTGCCATTTCTTTGGACAACTGAACCCCTTTGGTCGTCATTAGAGGATTTACATTGATTTATTAAGCCAATTTATATACTTGATCTATTTAAAGAGAAACGCAGGCTTTTATCTTTGAAATTCTAAGATTTTACCAAGAAAGAATATTTTTATTTATTTCTCTCCTTCTATCTTATGATTGAAACTTTTTCAGTGTCACTTAAATAAAATGTCCCTTATTAAGAATTAAATATATATGGTCCCCCTATGTTCAAAGAGACTGGTATCAATATAAATTGTTATTGTGCCTTATTTGGGAGGTGTACTTTATGTTAGTACTACTGCATTTGTATTTAAATTTAAAATACAAATAATTTTAAATTAAAGAGATTATTAATTACCTGTTATTATTTCAAATGATAAAAATGCAAAAGAAGGAATTGCCCATTTCAGCAGCCCTCCTTGGAAAATGAGTCTGCTGATAGTAGGTATCAAAAGCGTTTATTTTAAAATAACTACACTCAAGACTAAAATAAAACCTCTCCTGGGGCTCTGAATCTTCCAAAATCTCTTACTACCCCTGTCCCGTCTCTTTTGGTTAGTTGACACCGGATGTCCTATGAGTGGAAAAACTGTCCATTGTGATCCCACTCCAAGATGGGGAAGTGATTTAGTAGAGAAAGTTGTGTAAACATCCAAATTTCGTGATTTAACATACACTCTCGCCTCGAACCCTTCAGGTTGCGAAATAAAAGAAAATCGACATAAAACTTACAGAGTATGAAATAAGGAGATAAAATGCATTAAAACAAAATACTCAATTCACAATATTTCTTAAAATATATCAAATTTTTTCATAACAAAAAAGTATTTTAAAATTTTGATCCAATTGCCGATCCGGTTTGTCCGACTCTAGAGCCGCCCCTGCCTCTGGAAACAGCCCTGCATGAGTGGTAGGGAGGAACGTCCTGGTGCTGCTTTTGCTTGGGATACAGTAGGCGAGTAAAATGATCTAAAGTAGGCTTTGCAGTGATACACTGAGCTGAACAGTTTGTGGCGGGTCCAGTATGAATACAATTTCGGTATCAGGGGGCCAAGCCTGATTGATGTCTCTATGTAGTTTTTCTTAAAAACTACATGAAGCAACCATTTCTCTTTAAAATCCAACTGTTAAGCGATTTTCCAATTACATCTAACGCCATCTAAATCAATATTTTAATGTTTTATTAGATATCTTTGATTCAATAAATCCAACCAAAACATTTGTTTGATGTACTGTAATCTCCGCGACGAGAGATACTTTTCCTTAGTGATTTTTCTAAACGTAAATTACTAACAGATAAAATAAAGTCAGATGGAGAATCGATATAATGCTAGGAAGATAAGAGAAATTCATCACTTTATTATTACTTACTTACATTATCTGTAGAGAGAAAAGATATGATTTACTTTCTAATGAAGTTTCATAACTTACTGGCAACTTTAGTTCCCCTCCCCATATTTCTATTTCATTTAGTTGTAAATGTAACGTACATCTGCTGCTTTCACGTGAAATAGTATAATGATACTTGGAAAACCATAGAGAGCATTTAAATAATAATTTCATTTATATATTCCATCAAATAAAGCATAATGAGAAACGCTCTACAAACTTGCTTTAAAACAGATATCTCATTTTTATATTCATTTAATTTAAATTCTATTGGGTGTTTCACTATTAAAATATTTCTAGACCTCTTACTCTCTTCATTATTAGAACCTGCATTTTTATCGGAATTTTATGTTCTGTTCAAAAATGGCATTTTGTCGAAAATGGCCCTAAAATGAGTGGAGTTAGGTGCATCCCTGAATGTTTCAAAACGAAAATCTGAAAGGAAAAGGATATAAAATGTGAAAATTGATAAATTTTTAATATCTGCAAGTACATAATCTTACCAGTAATATAATAAGAAGGAACTGATGAACAACTACAAGGAAAATTCATTCACAAGAAAACACAGTTCTTGGGATACAGAAAAGGATACTCTATCTAAAGAAAAGGAGTCTTAACATGAATGAGAAAGATAGACTTGAATAAAAGATTTTGTGCTTTATGTAGGTGCTCATTTAGATAGATTTAAGGGAACAAATTTTCTTTAGTCTGTGTATTAGTATATTGTCTGACCTTAGTACGCGGAATGTATCAGGTTTTATTTTTCATTAAATCATGTTTGCATCATACAAAGAACTCTTTAGAAACTAAGAATATGTTGATATCTTTTTCTTTCGGTAAGAATTTGAAAACGAAATTATTTTCAGTTTCTGTCTTCTTAATGTTTGTTTTATTTAAGTTACCAGGTTATTTTTCTGACTGTTGTTATAGATTTTCCATTTTAATAAATACCATAAATACTCTGTTAGCTATTTACTTTGTCCAGACTCAGGTTGATTTTGTATTCAGTTATAAGTTTAAATATTTTAAGAAGCTGTGTATAGGTACATTATGTTTGGTCTTTGTAACTGTAAGATATGGCTTGGGGCCCAAACCTGACTCCTATAACAGGGGGCCTATTATTTTCCGTTGCACTACTGCAGCTATTAATAATAGCTCATTATCCTTTTAAATACCTTATAGGCACTAATAAAACAGAACGCAGATTTTTCTACTCTGATTTTGTTATATCGCTACAAACCTGTTTTTATTTTAAAGCTATGAAAAACCTGAGTTTATTTTGTTATTCCTCAATACTTGAAATTAACTAAATATCATTTAAAATTTCAAATTTGGTTTTTAATTTTTCGTTGTTTGTACGCGTAGTTGATGAATGCAGACTTTTCTAGAAAGTAAAATCTCTATATATATATGTAAGATCTGGTTTGGGGCCCACATCTGACTCCAGGGGGCAATCACTTCCACATGCCACTGGGAGGGTCTAAAGTTTACCTCCTGGTCCAAATTGCACAGAATCTAAGCCACTCCTGCCCACATTTTGGCTTGTTGCCAAGAGACAGAAGTTTCGTCGTCCTGTTGCAGTCTGCATTGTTTAAAAATGCACGTGTTCTCTCTCTCTCTCTCTCCATGACTTGATCTAGATGTTTGCTGATCTAAGGAAATAACAGCCAATAACAACATTAAAGGTAAAAAGCTATAAAGAGTCGAAGAAAATTATAAAATATCACTAAAATACAAAAGAAAAATGCATTTTTCGAGTTTTTTTCAAGAACTAATAAATATTTTGAATTAACAGGTTTTAATTTTTCTCTCTTCTCTGATTTCAATCATCGCATTTAGAATAATAATGGTACAATTTTGGTAAGTTAAATAAATAGGGGATGAAATTAAATAAAGAGAAAATTATTTACTTTTCAAAACTTCTAGCGCAAGAAGCTAGCAAACAATATTTTAATTTAGTTTTATTATTTTATTTATTTACTTATTTTTAGCTTTTTCTAATAAATAGCATTTGAAGAAAAAAATTATTTTTACCTCACCCTAGTATACATATAGGCTACCAGAATAATAAAATTTGAATATCGTCATACGAAAATGCCCACAAGTGCCCCCACCCTGAAAATCATTAAGAGGTTCAAAAAATATGAAATCCAAGCTGATGAATATTATACAATGATGAAAAAAAATCAGCCAGAAAATATAACCATTTTCTTCCCTCCTACAAAATAAAAATAAGATTATTTACTACATCTTTGAGCTCAACTAAATGAGAGTTAAAATTGAATCACTTTTGAGCCTTGGCTTTTTCCATTCTTCAAAATACTGTACTCGCCCCCCCCCCTTCCTTAGATGTATTAAATGTGGAAATAATCACCAAACAAAGGAATGCTCCAAGAAAGGCGAAAGTTTAAATGCTGACTCTAAGAGGAATATCATCCAGCAGATTACCTGAGATGACTTAAATACCGAAGAGCACTTCACATAATCTCCATCCGCTTCCAACTGCCAACTTTTTGGAAAGCAAATAAAGAATGCGACATACAAGCAGTCGACAACTAATGCATCAGTTCCCCCTTTACTGCAATAAAAACTACACACGATCCCAACTGTCATCTCAAAAGATCCCTTTAAATTCGCAATCAAAAACTGATTTTTGTGAATGAAAATACTGGAAATAATCTCCCCAATTCTTTCTTCTTCCCTAACTATAATAAATTCCAAGATACTGCTCATCCCATTTTGAAAACTTATTATTTATAACATTAACAAGTTCAATAACATTGCACAAATTTTAATTTGGCCACATCAACGCTTCCAAATTAAGATGAAAGCAACCCATCACCCTCTTTAGAGCATTCCCCATTTCACTATACATAACAATCAGTGAAACAAAACAGAATACGAAAAGAGTGGCAACAATAGAACCACCCCTAAAATTAATTAAATAGATTAACTGCAAAGAGAAAAGCAGAAAGAGTTCCCTTCCACAAAAATAAAAGTTAAGAAAAAATTCTTTTTTTCTCAAAACTGGAAATAATCCTCTCGACCAAATCATTCTTCAAAAAATAAAACTGACTTACTATCAATTCATTACGGAGGATACTTTTTGCTGACTTCGTGTTGACTGTAGCGATGGCATATAATTTAGAGTATTTCTACTCCAAACAGGAGTATATAACACCTCATCTGAATTAATGAAAGAAAAATAGAATTTAAAAATTATTCGAATTAAACGTATAAAAGTTTGATGTGTAATGCAATGGAGCTTTAAACTAAACACCTTAAATTTAAGAAGATCAACCAATTCCTTTGAAAATTTTAGAATTGAGTGAAAAACACTCATTAAAAAAAAAAAGAACGTGGAAAGCACGCGATGGAAGTGAAACCAAGCATTCTTGCTTTTCCTCTAGAATCACATTCATTGTCAAATCTTAGGTCCGTTCTAAGAATTCAATGAGGGCTTTGTGCTTCTTCTGAAGCAAAATTAACATTAAAATCTCCAGTTAAGATAATTGACTTTTAATCATGATCAGATTCAATGATTGCAGCAGAGTCTCTGATGTGTACAGCACCAAAATTTTATGGATAAAGATGATAAAAGCTGTGACAGAACTACCTGGTGATATATCTCACCTGACTTGCTGCTAGTTTTGCTTTTTATTTCACGAACCTTTTCCTCTTGCAGACGAAAGTTCTAGGTATTCTGACTATAGAATTAATTTTGATCTAATGGAATAAAATTAATAATATAAACTTAATGCATCAATAACAGAAGTCACTGTGTTTGTTTATATGACGCCATCCGTAGCGATTCTGGCCCGACGTTAGTGACACAATGCCCCAGATACCCTGTAACGGGAAGAGCTATAATGGTAATATTTTGGGTGCGTTTATTCGTTGAAAACGGCACGTTTATTACATAAAACTACGAAAATACGCCACGCGTGAGTTGGTTTCGAGAGAAAGTGCGGCACGTAATTAATGTCACCACAGCAATCTATGTCCATAAAGGTGCAAGATATACTTTGATGCACACAATTTTAGCAATCGTCCAACTTTTCACGGATATGACGCGTCACGCGGTGTATCCCACTGCTCTCTTTTCCTCCTGCCCTCCTCACCATGGTGATTTGCTCGGGAGGATGGGGGACTACTACCTGGCCCGCTTTTCATTGTTACTCAAAACTGGGTAAATTTTCCATTCACTCCTGTCCCCAAAGAAGTTTCACTTCAAAAGAGGAAACATCTTTTTCTGCAGGAGGAGAGGCTGCCTTTACAGAGCAGTTGGAAGCAAAGTCAGTGGGCCAAGCACAGGAATTTAAAAACAGAGTTTATTGAATATATAAAATTAATTTAAATGTAATTTTAAAATTAATTTAGTAGACCACACCTATGCACCAATATATTTTTAATGGAAAATTTTAAGCGGAAATATATGTGCATATACATATTGCTACAAATTTGCGTGGGTGAAAAACAGCCGACGACTCCAATTAATTGAATAACGACAAATATGTTAATGGACAAGGACGAACAAATGTTTACACGAAGACAAATCAACGTATTTACACAAAATAACTATTAAAACAGATTATTTACAAGTAATGGAAAAACGCACTCGTTATAAATAAACTTCACAGCACTCCAGAAAAGGCTCTGTAAACAATTCCATTAGGAGGAACTCAGGCAGATAAAGTCTGTTTTATCGCAGACAACCAGACTCTCAACTCGGCTGACTCGACCGTTGTCTCAAAGGTCTCTTATATTGCCTCATGAAAATTCCTGGAAGGATCGATTCCAAAGACTTCTCGAGGTTTCCTGGGGCTAACGGTCGTCAACTTGCTCCCCAATCTGGGTAACCCTGCTCACATCTTCTAGGGTTTCCATAATAATATTCAAGTTCATGCGGGTAAGCGCACTTTGCCCTATAAAACCTTAATTTTACAAGCAGAATATCAGTGTAGGAAAACAACATACGTTGCGTGTGTTTTAATATATACATACACACAAAATATACGTACACAGAGTCTTTGCTATTGATATTTTGCTTTCCGCTGAAGTGAGTGAAGGTAGGTGGTTGCATATGTGGTGTTGGTATCTATTTTCGAAGTGTTTTGTTTGAGTGTTCTATACTTACTCTGAATGTAGTAGTTTTTCTGTGTTTTAATTTATATTTTGCAAGGAATTGGTATATAGTTTTTATTTTAATACAAAATTAGATCACTGAAGTTGAATCTTGCAAAGATTGAGATATCTAATGTTAAATGGCACATAACAGTAAAGTGATGAAAATATGATGAAACTGGAATGTTCAATATTTCGTTACGTCCGAAAAGAAATCGTATTATGAGTGAGAGGCAAAGGAAAATATCAGAGATAAATATATTTTTAGAAAATAAACAAAGCTAACACATTCTATCCCTAAAGCAAAACCTGCAACTACTGTAAATGGAGATTAAGAGGTAAATCCCAGATATGATTAGATCTCAAATATGTCGTTTACTAGAAATGGAAAATTACGATCATCCAGTTTGGGCAGAACACATCTTTATCTTTAGATAAGTTATTAAATGTTTCCTGTTAATGCAAGTATCATGGGATTTGCATTACATCCCAGTCCTTATACGGAATTCTAATGTATCTTTGGATGAGTTATCTGCAGAATTACAAGTTACTAATAATATTGAAATAGTTGAAATTGCAGATTTATAAATCAGATGCATTCCAAGTATCTCCCATTCTGATAACCATACTTGGAAACTGCTTTACTCAGATAATATAAGCCTTTGGTTTATAAATCATAAGATCCAATAATTCACTGACAGACCTAGACAATGAACTCAATGAACTCTGCATCCATGTCGATTTTGTAAGTATGAATATTAACGTCGCACAGTCTTAGCAACATGAGGGCTTTGGCGATGGTCCAGTGTAATTTTGAACTATGGTCAAGGACGCGACGACATCCGTATATATGGATAAAACTGAATTTTATTATAATTTTTCCTCTAAGGAGGAAAATTTTAGATATTTAGGTGAATTTTCTACTGTTTGTAATAGCTGACTGATAAAACACCAAGATTCTTGACTAGAAGGCATTTAAAGTGCTGGGGTTTTCATCAGTGGAAATGGAATGTAGTATATGGCAGTTCTATGTTTTCGGCATTGCCTTTGTTGCTTGCAGGCCTCTGA
>BMAO01000543.1:0-19426 GCA_019973975.1 Trichonephila clavata
CTGAGATCTTTAGTAATGAATTTTGATGGGCACATGTCTGTTTCATTGAATTGAAATCCACCATTTTTGAACTATTAGATTTAGCAAGCATGTTTATTTCATTAAGTAGAGATCAACAAAAAATTGATTTTGCGGATATCCACTTTGGATAAAAGATTACGAGAACGAAAGAGATCATTCTATTTCAATTTTAGAAATTAATAGAAAGCATTATTTAGAATTCCTTTAATTTTAAATTATGAATTGAGAGTTATAAGGATGTTTATTTAATACAATCAAATGCTTAATACAAGGACTTTAATATAAATAATTTATATATATATATATATATATATATATATATATATATATATATCCATACAACATCATGAAATACCCAGCAAAGCAGGCATGTAGCAGTTACTTGAAATATACTTTTTTTTCATCTCAAATTATTAAATATTAGTTTTAAAATTTAGTTAAAATTTTTTAACATTTTATCAAAAGAATATCAAGTTAAGAATAGTTTAATTGCTTCGATAACAATCAGAAACATTGCAAAATTAAGATAAAATCTGCCTACACCCACGACAGACCGAATGAAGAATACATTAATAATTTATTTCTTGAGACCTTTCATACGCAAAATATTATATTTATAAGAAAACAAATTGTTAAAAAAAAACTGAATGTGAACATGTAAACATAATTAATAGAATGGAATATGTGAGAGGGTGTGAATAACATAGATTTCATAGGACAAGTTTATTGAGTACTAAAAAAGGGAGCGCAAGCTTTGTAATTTAGTAAGATGTATTTGATTACCTGGAAATTATTTTGTTTGGAAATTTCAAAAAAATTTTCCCATCAAACATGATAGGCTCATCAATGGAAACATTTTCAATATCTGAAAAAAAAATACAATTTTACATAAACATAATTAACATAATTTTAAATACATTTATTATTTTCTGTTGATTGTACTTATTAAACACAATTTAAATGATAAAAATTAATTTAAATTTAATAATAAATTTAATGTAAACACTAAATATGGATTCATAAGGCTTAAAATATGAGCAATACATAAAAAATATTGATGCAGTTCATTAAAAGTGCAACAAATTTTAATTAAAAATAATAGATTTTCCCTAAGTTAATGTCTTCTTAAATTTTTAGACAAACCAAAAGTGATTAAGTATACTGTTAAAAACTCTAATATCAAACATATATATGTAAAACGCGCTTTTTCCCACCAGATCACGCTAGTTGCGTCTGATATAAGCAAGGATGCTTTTAACCATGGCAGTTGGATTTGGGGAAACGCGCCCAAAGGGTAGCGCTCTATTTCCCTCTAGCTGAATTTTTGTTATGTCTTGTGTTCGTTTGTAGTGTGTAACAAAATGTATATAAAAATCCTTAAATTAATTGTAATTAAAAACTGAATTCAGCAATTCAAAGAATCCTCCTCAATTTTTGACAACAGCTATCAACAACAACCTCGAACACACTTGACAGCTCTCTGCCCAGAAACCTTCAGAAAAGGTAGGATAATATTTATTATCTTAAGTAACCGAACTAGATTTAGTACAAATATTTCTAAAAAACCAAGAACGATTTTTTAACATATACATTTAATGTAACGAAAATTGTAATGATGCTATGCTTCGCTATATTAAAAAAAAATTTGCATATTTTATAAAATAAAGACAATAAGATATATAAAACTTTCTTCTAAATATTGTACTACTAATTAGATACATTTTCATTTACAGTTAACTAAATTCCCATTATTTAAAAAAAGTATCCAATGACAAAGTAGTGATTCTTACATTTCTCACACCAGAGGCCTGTATATGCCACAGGACATTTGCAATGGAAATTATTCAGCTGAGGTAAGCACATTCCTCCATTATGACAAGGATTTGGTCCACATGGTGGACCATAGAAGTGACCGACATCCTGAGAGGACTTGGCGACTTTCCTGAGATCATCTACAACTTCACCATTGAGAACCAATCGCTGGAAAGCACCTTTGAACCGTGAAGTGATTCCAGACTCAGGATTGATTGTTGATAAATGTCGATATCCACCCAGATAAAGAGGCCGGTCAAGATTCAATTCACTTAGTGGTTCCTAAAGAAAAAATATTCTAGGTAGATTATCATTATCCTTATTCTAAATATTATCTTTAAGTTTAATGAATCGTTTTAAATAATACTTATTTAATTTCGAAAAATATTTAAGTATGATTTGTATGTTAAACTAAATTTATATATTGCTTGCTGTGTTCAACTACACCGACTTGGTGGCGTAGTCTGCGTGGTTGGTTTGTCGCTGGTCTTCTGCACCCAAGGTTGCAGGTTCGACCATGGCCCAAATCGGTGGATTTTCAAAATGCAGAAAATCGACAGTTTCCATGTCGTAATTAAAAAATCTCTTGTAATGCCCGTTTGGCGTGGGTGCTCTCGGCAAGATTGAATTCCTAAGTTCAACTTCACATCGTCAGAGGTGAGGTGCCTCCATCTGGGGAAGAAACTGGACTTCAAAATTATTTGCGGCAATTGGTATCGCCTATACGGAGCTGCACTAAAATACTATACCAGCTCCAGGATAATGAACTAATTCAACAAATGTAAAAAATCCTAATTCACAGTCATTTTATATATATATATTGCTTGTGGTGAATATTTAAAAACATCATAGTTGAAATTCAACAATGCTGTATCGGAGAAATTTCAATTTAGGAAAAAATGAGTATACAGAATTTTCCATACAAATAATACAGTTTTAAGAAAAATGTTTGATTATCCGTGAGCGAAAATCATATTTTAAGACTCACGCCATTGTTATTTCAAACTAGATTTATTTTTTTCAAAGCCTTAGGAACATCCTACATTTAAAAAGTTCTGAAATTTTCACAACTTATGCAAGAAATTTTAAAATTCTAGAAAAATTTATAATTTAATAAAAAGCATTTTACTGTATTTTTTTAAAAATAAAATGTGTGTGTTCAATTTCTGTTACTATATCAAGTAGATCTCAAGATACATAAAATGTATTGCAATTGTCAATTTTGCTGCTTGTTTTTATATCCTGTTCAAATCGTATTTCAAACGGTTTATACAAAAAAAAAAGTACAGCAATCTTTAAGTAGTACAGAAGAAAAATTAAAATCATTGCAAAAAAAATATTTTCATTGCTTTTATAGATTATAAAGAAAACATTATATCATAAATCAATAAAAGTTGTAATGTTACAATAAAATAAATCAGTCCATGCATCAAAGCTGATAGAAGTACTATAATGATTAGAAATGTATGAAAAGGGCATATTTACACATTTCCCTTCGATTAAGTTATTACGAAAGAACTTTCTTTTTTCAATCTCACTTTTCTGCATTAATTCATAATCTGAATCAAATGGCAGTCAAAAAATATTCAAGCTTCAAATCAGATCTGCATTACAATTTTAAAGGTATACTAAATGTACATATTGTAATTCTCTTTTGTAAAACTCTAAACATAAAACTTCTAAAATATTATAAAAACAATAACTAAATTTGAAAACGTTATACAAAACACGTATAAATCGGGAAAATACCATATTCCAAACTATAGTAAAAGAACCTATTTTGGAATACACATTTATCTCCTATGCTTATTTAATAGTCTTCGTTTGAATATGAACAACAAGTGTGCGAAAAAGAATTCTTTCTGAATCGAATGAACGGGAAAAGGTAGGGATGTAATTACAAAAGGGTAATATCATTCGTTACTTATCCTAATCACATCCTAAGAGCAAAATCAATTAGTCTGAGAAAGCTAACGTGACTCGCAATGTAATTCTAGACGTAACCACAGTGAATGATGAGATTTTGCAGCCACTGCCATCGGTATTCAACATTAATCCTCCACGGATATCCGGGGAATTTGGAGCTAATCTTAGCGACAAAGGATGGAGGGGAGAAAGGTAAATATATTTTGAGATATATCGTACTAGAGTTGCGATAAAATATCGGTTTCGATATGGAACATGTAATTTAGGTTTAAAATTATTTTTAGTAAGAAATAAGTTTGTACATGTACTTTATGTTAGGACTATTTATTATAGAATAAAATAACAAAATATAAATATTATTTAACTCCAGTTTTCAATTTATTTCGTCATATATATACGTTTAGTAAATATTTTATTTAATCGTTAAAAATATTTTAGTGCTATACTATAAAGTAGTTGTCTTCAACCCGTGAAACACGAGCCACGAATGGCCGGCTGAAGGCATTTTAGTGACGCCTCATTCAAATTTGTGACAATTTTAAAAAAAAATGCTTCTGCTTTTGTGATAAAATAAGCCATTTTTTTCCTGTTAAACTTGATACTTAAACATTTTACTGGTGTGTTTGAAATCCATTTGAGATAAAATTTTCTCAAAATGATGAGTTCTTCAAAACTTTCACTGTGTTTTAAATACAAAGAAAAATTTGATTATCCATAAAATCTTAGAATTTTTTGAAAAAAAAAAAAGATTAAATCTTATTACTAACAGATTTGAAAGGTATTTTAGACTTCCCTTTAACGTATTCAAAACGAATTTATATATACACTGGTGTGCAAAAATTAAGGACGAAGTCGAAAAATTAGCATATCAGCTGAACGAAGAGGCAGAGCGGACAGAAAGACCAATCAGGAGATTAAGTGAGGTGATGTACGGTAGCACATGCGCAGATATGCAGGTAGACGTAATGGGGGAGTGTCTGAGTAGTAAAGCATGTTGTCGGTGTAAGATTAGTATTTCTGGCAAAGAGATTGCACACCGTATAGCAGTTAAAATCACACCGAGTTGCTGCCTCAGCGAGAAATGGCGAATAATCAATCTGTTAGACGACATCTGGATGCTTTTACCCGAGGTCGAATCATTGGGAAGTTGGAGGAAGGTCGCAGTGTGACAAGTGTGGCTGCAGAGTTCGGAATTGCTCACAGCATCGTTTCACGACTTTGGAGACAATTTCAAACTACAGGAACAGCTATCCGGGGGTTCAGTAGTGGTCGTCCACGAGGAACCACACCCGCAGATGACCGGTATATTGCCTTACAGGCCAGAAGAAACAGGCGGCAGACAGCGGAGAAATCGCTAGACACACGACACAGGCGACTGGACGACCGATATCGCGTTTTACCGTGGCCAGAAGACTGCACGGTGGTGGTCTGTTTGCACGACGCCCTGTACGGTGTGTACCTCTAACGCCTGCCCATCGGAGAAGGCGTTCTCTGTGGTGCCGGGAATACCGGAATTGGAGAGACAATGAATGGGGACGAGTACTCTTTACAGATGAGAGCAGATTCAGTCTGAGTAGCGATTCTCATCGCATACTCATCTGGAGAGAGCGGGGAAGCCGCAATCATCCCTCGAACATCATTGAAAGGGACAGGTATGGAGGTGGCGGTGTTCTCGTTTGGGGAGGCATCATGCTTGGTAGTCGTACAGACCTTCACATCTTCGACGCAGGTTCAGTCAACGGGACCCGTTATTGTAACGAGATTCTTCTTCCATATGTGCGTCTTTTTGAGGCGCTATGGGTCCGCAGTTCCTTTTCATGGACGACAATGCACCATGTCATCGCACAGTAGCTGCCGAACAGCTCTTAGAGAGTGAGGATATTGAACGTATGGATTGGCCGGCACGATCTCCGGATCTCAATCCCATCGAGCATGTATGGGAATTTCTAGGCAGACGCTTGGCAGCTCGTACCTTACCACCAGTAACGATTCCGGAGCTTCGATTGGCGCTGCAAGACGAATGGGCAGCAATGCCTCAACAACTCATTGACACCCTCATTCTCAGCATGGCAGACGCTGTGAAACCTGCCTAGCAGTCAGGGGAGATCATATCCCCTACTAAAGACCGGATATTTCTTGCTGGACACCCATCACAGGGATGTTTCGGCCTTCAGTCGCATTGCGCTCCATGCTACTTTTTCAATAAAGCTTCTTTTTATCCCTCTGATTTCTCTTTTAGTAAGTGTTGCTTACATTACTCATGTCCTTACGTATTGGGGATCTTACGGTATTAAATGTGTTGATTTGGAATGCTTTTGTACAAAGTTATATTGAAAAAACCGTCTCGTCCTTAATTTTTGCACACCAGTGTATATATACGAATCTGTAAGAACCACCTCTTTCATTAGAATCAGTTGTAATCTTGAAAAACAAACCTCTCCCTTTTTTTACATAAATTTCCTGACTACAATATTTTTGGCAGTTCGTGTAGCCCACGGATCATTCTAAATTTATTGATTTGTCTCTCAAGGTTGAAAGTTTGATGACCCGTAATATAAAGTATCAACATATAGTTTAAAGTGGATAGTGTTTTATGTTATTGATGTTAGAAAAAATGTATATCAAAATTTAATATTGCCTCAAAGTGGTTGAAAAAACGGAAATGAACATAATTTTAGTTATATGATTTTAGACTAAAAAAAATAACTTTCCTACAATATCAATAACTAAAAGTGATTGTTATTGATAAGTGAATACTAATTAGAAAATCATACAATGTAGATTGCAACATTTTATAAACTAGTTGTTTCATCCCGTAGTGACGAATCAGCCCGATAAAAGCTTTTTCCCTTATAGTGCATTGTAATTTCAACTGTAGATTTTCTTATGAAATTACTCCTAACAAATCTCTTAAAAATATGTAATGTTTTTTTTTTCGTAAAAAACTATTTATTTTGAGTTTTCACATCGCATTCATTGTTAAAAAATACTCATCGAATTCAATAAATGTTTCATTTTTATAAAAATTACTTAAACTTTTTACCACAAAAAATCACATACCTTAACTTTTTTTTCTCTTGAGGTAGTGCTTAACATAAAAATTAATTTTTATTTCCTCATTCATATACATACCATAAAATATCTTTTCCATGTAGATAGGTTCTGAAATACTGAAAAAGACTGTTCAATATCTACTTTAAAATATGCATATATTGTTAAAAATTTATTTAAGCCACCTAGAGAAAGTCAAGGAGTAAAAATGGTTCACTTTTTACTCATTTTATATACGACAAGGTGCGTAATGTGCCAATGTAGATAAATCACCAATGATGGCTCATATATCATTCACAATGAATCTACTTGTGCTTACTTTATATAAAAAACTCGTTTATTGTTTAATATACAAAGATTTTTTAATAATAAATGCGATCTTCGATGCAATCTTCGAAATGTTGTTTCCTATACTCAATATTCTTGATACTAAATTTAGTTTCCCAAAAACTATCAGTCAATAAAAATTTCAATTTAATCTCTCATATTATTAACTGCTTTTGATAACCGTTTTTGAATATTTTTTTAAGAAACGGAAAGGCCTTAGAACTAAATTTTAAATTAGTTGGTCATAACACATGTAATCAAGAAATGATATACAAAAAATAGTGATTGTATGAAAATAAACAATGTCGCAACTATTTAACAACTTTAAATTTGCTTGCAGATCACTAATTCTGAAATTTAAATTCAACATAGATCGACAAATATCGTAATGATCTGAAGGGGTTCACTTCAATATTAACAACTGCAAAGTCACAAATGATACTAATAAGGGAAAATAATTCATCCCATATTTCAGAATCTGGTGTGACGCTTTCAAAAACTGAAGACATACGTGTCACAACCTTATCAAAATCAACAGGCATCGGTGGATAAAACAAATTATATTTTACACAAATCCTGAAAAAATCGCACGGTGTAATATTAGAACTGCAAAGATACAAATAATATAAAGTGTGCTGGATTTCTCAACGCACAATATGCCCATGTGGTAGTTTATCATTGAAAAACCCAAGCACAGCTAAAAAAAATGAGTGGGGCATCTTCCTGAAGTAGAATAAATTACCAGATTCTTCGTCAAATTGTGATACAGCCAAATCATAGCCACATCCGAATAAGTAACAGTTTTCTCAGAGGAAAATGACAACGAACATTTTGCCATGTACAAATTTATGATTAATTTTTTTAGTTATTATTATTTTCTTATTCTTGACAAAAAAGGTATTTTGTCTTGTTTTCCTGTAATATCCCTGAATGGCTAGAATATTCATACGTATATATATACATACATACAATATATAGGATGCGGCAAACAAAAAAAAAACACCCCAGTTTCAAAATGCAGTTACAAGCAAACAAAACAAGATACAGAAAAAAGCCTTTCATTTGAGAACAACGAATACGAAGCCATTTTATATTAATTGGTTTTAAAAATTATGTGCTAAATAGCGTCCTCCAATGGTGACACATTGAAGAAGTCTTCCCAAAAGTTCCCCAGAACATTCCCCCTGGCACTGTTTTGATTTCTTCTTATAAGGCCCACTTGCACATGTCAGATACTGTGAATGGACAAAATTTTTCTCTACTGGACAGCAGAAAACTCAAGTGTACAAACAACGTCCTACAACCCTGCAAGCACTAAAGGAGACAATCACTCAGGCAGTTGCTGTCATTCCACTGGAAATTACTTCGTCAATGTGTCACCATTGGAGGACGCCATTTATCGGACATAATTTTTAAAACCAATCAATGTAAAATGGCATCGTATTTGTTGCTCACAAACAAAATACTTTTTTCTATATCTTGTTTTGTTTGTTTGTAACTAACTGCCTTTTGAAACTGGGGAGGTTTTTTTTGCCGCACCCTGTATATGTATGTATAACAATATGAACCCTGTCCAATATGAACGCATGGAATTAAATCCAGTTATGCCTATTTTTATGGCCGGAACAGTCATTTATTTATAAATTAATTGATTACATCTTAGGTATTTAAATATATCTTAATTTTTTATTTATTAATTTTTCTATGATAAAAATATTAATACAATTTTATTTACAATAAGAATGATTCAAATAAAACGTTTATATATCAAATGCAGCTAGAACATAGCCTATGCTTATAATTATGTCGTTAGCTTGGAATAATCATATTTGCATTCGTATTCACCCTGTTCTCTGCATTTATAACTTTTTGCGAAAAACAAACATATTTAAAATTAAATTACAAAAAATACCTTTGATTCTCCAGTAGTAACCGGACCATCATCTAATTGTAGAGATCCTCTTCTTAGTATTCTTGTAGCTCGAACAACATGCCATTGATCCAAATTAATAGGTAAGGCACTCCTACAATTTAAAATTACAAGATCTTTTAGAAGTGTAGAAGGAAGGATCCTTTATACGAATAGCTTTTTTAATGTTATCACATCAATAAAAGTATCGAGTACAAAAAAAAATCCTTAAAGCAAATGTTTTTTTAATACTTGAATTTCAAGTTTTATTTCTATTTTTTACAAATATTATAGAAAGCAGGCGCTCTACATCTTGACTATTTTCTTAAAATTATAAAGTAATTTATTCACACAATATTTTCACACTATGGTACTTTTAATCCTTTTTTTTCATTTTAAATTATTTTTTTTTGTATTACTAGAAAACAATTTTAAAATGCCCCAGGAATTTTATAAATAAATTGCCTAAAATTATAATTCAACCAAAATAAACTATATATGCCGTATAATAGTCTATATAATGCATATGCACAAGAGAATCTGCTCAGAGTATATAGGTCTGTAAAAGCAATAAAAGATAGTTTCATTTTATACTGTGATTGTGATAAACGCATTAACAGAAATTGATTAACAATCTCATTTAAGTGAAGTTAGAAATTTCTAAAAAATAGAAAATAGCAAAATAGGGATGCTGAATTGATTTTAAATTGTTTTTCTTCGGCAAATATAGTACGTATAAGGACATTTTCCAATATCAGTAAAAATCAAAAGATAAACATTTTAACTGAAAGCAATTCAATTAAAATTAAACTAAGGAAATGTAAATATGAATAATGTTTATAATAACTGCTTATGAAATGAAACAGGTTCAGTGGCAGCTTACTTTTTATTGTTTAACGTGAGTGATTCATTAAGAACTGAGTGATAGTTAAAATATTAAAGCTAGATATTTACTATTCAATCAGTTAATTCAATATTTATCAAAGAATAAATGGCAGTATGAAGTGAGTAGTTGTCAGCATAAATAATATTTACCGATGAAGTGTTTTAAAAGCCTTTTTAATAAGGATATTTGTTAGGTTTTTTTTTTTGTTGTTGTTGTTATTTTCAACGGAAACTAATTATATTTATTTCCTGCTTGATTTCACTTTATAAGAATGTTAACATGTAAAATAAATTATGTCTGTTGACATGATTTTTTAACTATTATTAATTATTATTAATAATGGATTATATGCAAAGTTAGCATTCAGTGCTTTCGTACATATAAATACATTTGAGACTCATTACAGCAAACTTTCTGGACATACATCAGAACAATCGCTTCGTTTTCTCACGATTTCGAGCTCTACTTGATCCACATTGATTTTGCTAATTTCAAATGAAAATTAAATCATAATGTGGGAGTAGTAAAGCCCCATTTTTTACATCAGCATACATTAGCATTTAAATCTTTAATTATTCGATTTGAACAACCTCATTAAGTGCTTTTACATTGTAGGAGAGAGAGTTTGATATAATTCGAAATCAAATTGGAAATTGATTAGAGCATCGCAAGCATAAAAGCTATTCCATTTAATAACTGAATTACTGTGGCTCTAATTATTGAAATATTATTCATTATAAAACATGTCATCAATTCAAATTAGGATAAAAAAAACAATAAGAAGAATAGGGTGAGTGGATTTTACATTATTATCGCACTAAAAAGCATCCCGAAGACTCTTGGTAACGGACCTCCTAATTTTGAACATCAGTCACGTGGTGAAGATTTGACTTAATTGAGTGATGAAGACTTGAAGTGCCAGATCAGGTGTCCCCTGATATGGCACCGTTCTCTTCTAAATACCACTCCTACTAGAAGACATACATCAGTTTCCATATATCAAGTAATCAAGAAAGCTCACAAGTTGTAAATAAAGAAAAATAGCACCTGCTGATTTTTACATCAAAGTCCATCAAAATTTGTATTTCATTTTAAGCAATTAATTTTAAATAAGGAGCTAATTTACAAATTCTCTCTCTATAAAATAATATTACTTATTTTCATTTACAACAAAATGTTAATATATCTCTTTTTATTTCATTTTCATTATTAAAACTTCACCAAACATGATACTGTTCTTTCTAAGACAATAAGAAAATTTAATATGATGAAAATATAATTGATTTATAAGACGAATGAGAAGGAATTCTCCACCTTAACAGCTTTACTTCTGTTTTGACGTCTACTGCAACTAGTATTCTTACTTTACCCTTTGGCCTAACTTTACTCCAATGCATTATTTTTAATACCTCTTTATTTTTTCTGTAAATGCTTACGTAAGAGTAAAGCATCTATATTTGCTTTAAACAGTGACACTATTTGACGTGTTCTGAAATATTTTAATCATTCTCTCTAATTTGTCTACATTCTCATTTGATGGTTTGTTTGACATAGTACCATCTTCTACGTTTTCAGTCCACCAGAATTATTTTAAACCACACTTTAGACTTTTCTAATGAAACTACCTTGCTCCAAACTTATTTTAAATTATTTTTGTAGCTCTCTATGTTTAATTTTTTTTAAAAATGATACATTTTTACACCATGTTTCACACAAACATTTATAAGGCTTAGAATTATAAATATAACTGGTTAACTGAATATAACTGAATTAAGATTTTTAGTCAATAACTGAAGAAAACTGCATACTAATACAACGAAAAAACAATTTTCACAATCATGCCTATTGAAACGTGTAAAATAATATTGGGTTAATTGCATATTATAAAAACGGCAAAATGTTCTTAGTTACCTATAATATAACATTTGTTTTTTCAATAAAAATAGAAGGGATCTCTTTATAACTGGAAAATATTCACCCTAAATCAGCGTTTCTCAATCTGTGGGACGTGCTTCCCACCCGCCGAGGGGGGGGGGTGATAACTCTACGAGGAGAATGAGCGTATTGAAAAGTTGAAAATTGGAAATTATTAATTTATGGAAAGTAAACAAAAACAAATACATTATGACATAATAAAAATAAATACATATTTACACTCATATAATACATTATAAAATGTATGAGTACTGCACAATGCGTTTTATAATTAATTTAACAATACTAAGTTATGAAAAAATTAATAATTAGTGACCCCATTGGCTTGTAATATGAAAAACTATATCCATAGATTCATATTTGTCTCGGTAATTTGTACGGTTTGTAATTAATCCCTTAACTGACGATTAAAAGTTACTCGATTAACTTCCCAAGGACACGTTTTACACGTAGTCGCGCGTTTGTGATGTATTAGGTGGGTGGGAAGAAGAAAAAAAAGGAAATCCTCTGAAATATAACTAAATTCTTCGCAAACACTGTCACAGTCCTTTTATTGCATTCCAAATCCTTCAAAATTATTTTATGGATAGCAGTCCATAGAAAAGATCGTATTTCGGAAGGACGTATATATACGTCCGGAGCAATTATCCCTTTGGTTGGCCGAGACGTTTATATACGTCTTTGGCACTGAAGAGGTTAATGCCATGCTGTAGCTTTAGTGGGAAAGTATAGTATTATTGAATTCAATACATTGTTATTCTGTCGAGGTGGGGGGGGGCGTGATGATAATTTTGATTGAATATTGGGTCACAAGTAGTGAAAATTTGAGAAGCCCTGCCCTAAATGAATCAGCACCTATTGATGTGCTCATTTATAATTTCTTTTACTTGAAAGAATGATCCTATTCTTAATTTCGATGAAGGACTTGGAAAGACAAATCGAGGGTTCATGTCCTGAATTCCTCAAAATTCTTTGGACAATGGTCCAAAGACAATGGACCAAAATTCTTTGGTCTATTACATATTTAGCTAAAGCGGTCTTAAATTACGTAGACAATTTAAAGAAGGATTGATTAGTTTGGAAGTTTTCTTCAAATAACTAAGGTTTATATAATTATACTTAGTATAATAAAGGATTAACTTAACTGAAAGGAAATGAATACCATTGATTACCAAAGGATTCCTCACGGATAAAAATAAAGTGTAATTGCGTTAATTCAAAGATTGATATGCCATTTTAATAAGTCAGAGAAAAATATTTAAATTTAAATCCATGAAAAGAAATTCCAATACGCTTTCAACATGAATTTTCAAATATATTGAATAAAAAATGGTTGAACATTTAGGTTCCATTAATCAATCAGCACTTTCCTCCCCTTTTAATTAATGTATTCTATAATTTACATTAAGCTGAAGTTTCACATACATTTTATCTTTATCTAATACATTACAATTTAAGCGATCTGAAAGAAATGGAAAGAGAGAAATATTGTGTGATTGTGAAGAACTTTTTCAAGTGATTCATAGACTCAAAAAAGGTATTTTATTTCAACAGATACATAACAAAATGACAATGAAAAAGAGAATAAAATATCTTTAAAAGCAATTTCAAAATCAAAATAAAGTCATCTGTCACATTAACGGTCTCAAATTCCATTAAAAAAGCGAAGCAGTAAAAAAAATGATGAAAACGAATTATTTTTATTGATCTTTCAGAATCTTTTCAATACTAAACAAGTCGCATTGCATCTACTTGAATAAACATTACACAATCAACTCGAAACTGGTTTTTCTTTAAAAATTTCATGCTCTAGTTGGACGTCACTTTCACAATCAAATGTCTCACAAAAGTAATGAAAGGCATAAAAGCATGACAATAGCGCTTTAGAATTAAACTAGCTGTCTTCGGAGATATAGAAGTGAAATGTTCTGCTAGAGAGCTGAGAACAACAGAAGGGGAAAAAAGTTCCCATGAAACTGAAAACAAATCGTTTCTCTCGCATATTGATTTCCTTCTCCTTTCCTTTCTTCTTATGATGAATTGCTTTCTTCGACAGAGGCAGTTTTAGAAACTACAACCCTCCCCAGCAAGTCTTTTCGGGAGGGAACAAATTCACTGCTCTCTTTGGTTCTCGCTTTCATTATTTCTCAAACTCTACACGTTGCCATCGTAGAATGAAGAAGAAATATATCTTCTCTGTTGTTAAAAGAGGGGGAAAAAGATAGCAACTTATGGGTCTAGTGCTTTAATAAATGAAGCTGAATTGCATTGTATTGTCTTTGGCTTTCCTGTGATATACTGGTAGTTTCCGTTTCGTTATTTTTGTTCTCACTAGAAATTAGAATTATGATGCTCGAATTCTTCCGAAGGAAAATAAGAAACAACTTCAAAGTGAGGAATATTAGCGTAATGCCTTTTAAAAAACTCAATGTTTTGTCTCTGACCAGTCTTTATTTTAAGTTATGAAAATTACAGAGAAAACAATAGAATCATTTTTTTTTCTCAAAGCACTGGATGTAGAAAAAAAACTGTTTAAAATGCAATTAAGAGTATTTCTCTTCAAATAATAGAAGCTCATCGTAGCTCATGTGTTAACTCTTTGTGGAAAAAAATTAATGGTTCTGTTTGGTTTGCTAAGTTAACATGGATTTAGATAAGATAGGGGTAAAGGAACCACATATGAGATATTTCCCATTTTTTATCTTTTGTTCACGCTATTTCAGGAGTTTTTCAAAAAATATTTTAAGATTGAGAACAATATTTTTTTTTAATGCATGCATACTTTGATAGTGTTTTTTATTATTTGTGTATTGCATAGATTCAAATGTCCATTTAAAATTTCTAAAATATTAAGTTTTCTTTCATTTCCTTACCTTACATGAGAAATTTATAGCTATTTTAATCAAGAAGAATACATATATATCATTAAGAAAAATATATTGCCCATTTAACGCTTGAAGGGAATTGAGTGAAATTTGGAATGCAGTGAAAATATATATGCTCAAGAATGATTGTTAAACAATAGTTCTGCTTTCATAATTAAATTACATAGACAAAATACACCCAGTTTTTAAATGGGGACATCTTTTTTTTAATTAAAACGTGATCTTCATAGTAATAAATCATGAAAGAGGGTTGGATGCAAATCTTGGTATTGTCTGAGACAAACAAAAGTCATAGTACTAACCACCACGTTCACCGTGAAAAAAATTCAGTTTTCATTGACACATTAATATACGCAAAGTATTCCTCTCTCTGATACAAACCAAACCTACATAATCTCTCTCAAAAACAGAAGATACAAGGCATTCTCATTTAAATATTTTGGACATTGAGCTTACAAACTTAGCTCCCCTAAACGTATTAAAATAATTATGATTTTCATGCTGGCAGATTAGTCCATATCTTTTGGACTGGAACAACATGCCTATATTAATGAATCGTCAAAATGATCGAGTTATATAACTTGAATAGACAAAGTACTAATACATTTAATTAATGTTTACGTAGATCACTATCTATATAAGGCCTTTGTTCTATGCAGAATTGCGTAAATTCGAAATCCAAAGTGAAGAAACTGTTGCACTTGCGAATTGATATTGTTACTAAGACACTTTCTTTCATGTTGAAGTTATGGCAAAAACTCACTGGACATTATGCAATGGTGAAGTTTCATACACACATGGAGTTTCATATAAATTAAAAGTGTCAACTTCTATGGTCTGCAAAAATTTACGTTTTGTTCTCCACATGTCCCAGTACCTTTTTTAGCGTATTCAGATGCTACAAATGGATGGTCACTAGTACCGATTTATCCATTATGCGCTTGGATGGGCGTCCAGGGGCCCGGCCCGAGGCCGGGAGGACCCGGGAAGCTGGACTAAACCAGATTTCTGGTTATAAATTTCGATCCAACATTGCCAAGGAGGACCTTAAATCTTCTGCGCCCGTGCCTCGTAACAAAGCTTAAATTGGCACTGATGATGATCATTCATTAAGTATCTTTTGCTAATAGATTTATCATACGAAATAAGGTTTGGTATTAGCTAAACTTGTGTAGTCTGTGAAGAATGATCGCCTTTCTCGTTGATTAAATCATAGTTTTTAGAGCTGTATACAATAGGTAAACACAAATTAAAAATGACGTGTTCGCTTTTTTCTTTAACACAATGTAAAAGTGTGTATAATGAGAGATAGCACGCACTTTTATTCTCAACAAACACTTTTCTGAAAAGGTTACTACAAACAGCCAGTTGAACGTGTAAATTAACAATAGCTTATTATGAATCAATCTTTATTAGTTACTTTATTTCGGTTATAATTATTTTCGATATTGCCGTGTAGAAACATACTGGAGCTGACCCACATATATAGGGGTACTGTAGCAAATGTTTGTTCAAAGCAAAACTTTGCTGATAGATTTATCTCACATCATTCTATGTCCAGAAAAAACTAAGGTTATCTGATATTACTAATCGATCTGAGTGCGGGGATTCCTGATATTGTATAGACTCACTCACATCAAAGCAGTGAATAGCGAGCGTGGAGATAATATCCAATCAGAATCATTTGTTACCCCATCCAAAGGACTTCAATTGGCTCCAATCATCGTCACTCATTATTTACTGCCTTGGTGTAAGTGAGACATAAGTGTATGCATTCAATTTGAGAATTGGTCTAATATGAAACGCTATAAAAGTTATTCACAATCTGTTGCATGCTAAGTATCATTGTGCGTGGCAGTGGACATGCCCAAAATTTGGAAAATAAAAATGTTTAATTGGTTTCATCGATTTTTAACGGTTACTTTCACTTCTTTCTTAGCTCCTTAACTGCCGATGAAAAACTAAGAAATTCACCCCCTCCCATTAGTGCCACCGTTTTTCGAACAGACGGGCGTTTTACATGGCTTATTGATGGGGGGGGGGAGAAGAAGTGTGTTTTCCATCCTAAACAATTTTTACTTTCACTTTAAAGAGAGAAAGAAAGATAAAATAATAAAATGAAAATACGATATTTAATGTCTAGAATTACAATATAATAAAAAAAATATTTCTTATCATTAAACATGATGGACACATAAGCCAGCATCCCATTCAGCTCATTGATAGTGTACAAAAATACCCAATTGTCACATTCATTCTTACAAAAAAATTAAAAAAGCTTCTACACACGCGGTAAGCAAAAATGATAGCGAGTAAATTATAGATAAAACACACTCAAATGAAAAAACAAGAAACACTGCTTAGCTATGAATTTCATCGTTATTGGAATATGTCCTTTCAAATCCCCCCCCCACTTTCCTTCGAAAAAAGTAATTGTTTAGAGGCACTGCCAATGTCATTTTATTGTATTCCAAACCGTGAGATTAGTTTTAAACAGACTAGCAACATTTCAAAATGTCTTTCTTTGAAAGGACGAGTATACACGTCCAGGGCACTAAAGACACAAGCTCAGCAAGACGTGTAAACACACTCGGGGCACTTAATGGGTTAATCCTGTCCCTTTCGTGTTATCCGTTCCAGCACAATACTAAGTTTATGTGTGAGCGAGTTTTATTTCTTTTTTTTAAAAATGTCTCAACAAGTTTTAATTGGGGAAGTGTAAAATAGTAAGTGATCACATTTTCCCCTACGATATTCTGAGAGAAAGAGAGAGGACTTTAATGTACACATTACTCTTCAGTATACACGAACACTGTGCAAAATGAGAGGGCAGAGTCATATCTCGCGCGGTCAAGGACTTTTTCATTATCCTATAAATGCCATTGGTATAAAACATTTAATTTAGAAACGAATTTTACATTCGTTAAAAAATTGTAAAACTTTAAAATCTTACTTAGAACGACAGGTAAATGTGATTCATATTTAAAATACATAATTAAACTATGTTATTAAGTCAAAAAACTAGCAAAGACACGCAAGTAAATTTTATTTCTTTTTATTGAAATTTAAAAACATCTCCAAGAAAAATTTTTTACTACAAAATTTCTAAGCTAAATTTAAATTCTCTAAAAATTATTCCCCCCTCCCTATTTTTATGATTTCAAAAGATCAGAAGGCAATAAAGCATTTACATAAAACAAAATCTTGCGGTAGAAGCTCAAAACGTTAAATCCATTTCCAAACCTCCTAGCTTTTCATTAAATAGCTTTAATTAGGCTTCTACAGCCCAAGAACAAGCAGTTAAGAAATTAATCCTAATTTGATGAGTCAATGATAAAATATGAAAATAGCTCCATATTATATGTTAAAGTGTCATGTCTAATATTCATCTTCCTTGGTGCAGAAATGCATTTTCTTTAATTATGCTCCAGAATACTTCCTTCAGTTTAATGTTTCTACACATTTGCTTTCCGTGAAGGAGCAATTAGTCTTGCATGCGTAGAGTAATTAAATAAGAGCGACGACAACGATGGTGAGGCACTATCGATTGGTGTCCTAATCTGGTTATTTGCAAAATCAGTCCTCGTTGCAAATCTTAACTAAACAACGTAAGGGGAATCTTTGTCTACTTACGTGATATTGGCGATACCACTTCCAAGATCGTACAGAAACTGAACATATCGATCAACTAGATTTAGAGCCACAAAGTCGCCTCTTCCTAAAGACTCTTGTCCATTGTACAAAAGCATCCCATCCTTAGCTCGGGAAAGAAACCATAACTCGATCACGAATTCTTGACCAACATTCGGAAGAGTGGGTAGTTCAAGGTATGCCGTGCCATCCAGATCAGGTATATATACCTCTTCTATGACAACTGGCTTCGAAGGTTCTGTAACAAAAATTATAATGATGGTAATTAGTTTATAATCGATTCTAAATTACTTTCATTTAGGTAAATAAGCTTTTGTGTGCATTAAACACACACACAAGTGAATGGCTTTTAAAAAAAAGTAGAAGAAAAAATTAAAGTCACATAAACTATTATATCTTCAATATTTATCAATAATTGGTGACGTAACCATTTAACGTACATTGATTTAATATTTATTATTTAATGAGAAGAAAGCAAAGAAAAGAAACCGAATTGTAGTTTTTGATTTTTATTTCTACAAATGGTTTGAATTTCTGGTTTGCTAAAGTATTCTCGGTTTTTTTTTTGAAGCGAAAACTTCTTTACGGCGTTGGGCACTTTGGTAGGGAAAATCTTATGGGTTCGCGTTACCGACATGCTCTGACTGTCGCATGCGCAGTGTGCTTTTCGCTTTAGACACTTTTTGGATGGGTGAAATCTCGTGCGTCGCGTCACGACATGCTTATAGCAGTTTTTCTGTAGCTATACAGCTGACGTATAGAGCTGTGTATATCTTATAAGTGAAATTGAATGATTTAGTGAAAGTTCCACATGTGTATATTGTGCATTGTTTAAATAGTGTTTTTGTTTGATTATTATTTGAATCGTTTAATTGAAGATCATTGTGCAGTGCAATAGTGAGTACAAAATAAATATACAAACATTTTTAAGATAAAATATAAATAACAGAAAATTATTTAAATACTCGCATTCATTTTGGCGTTTGAAAAATTTATATTATTTAAAATTATTTTAAATCTTTC
>BMAO01000544.1:0-22502 GCA_019973975.1 Trichonephila clavata
GCCCTCGTAATCAAATAAACTGATCTTTGCTGAGCTTTGTGATGGGAAATTCGAGATCAATACTTGAACCTCTAACAAGTATTGTTGCTGAATCGACAAATATTTTTTTAAAATTCTCGTCAGATCTTTAGAAAATTAAATATTTTTAAAGATTATCTGAGACTTCAATGTATTCCGCGATGTTTAATTTAGTATTTTGAAGCATTTAACTCAATATATCCATACTTGATAATAAATCATCCCAAATTAAAATTGAACACAAAAATTTAAAGGTTTCAAATTTTAATTATTGATTCAGAGCTAGTTTTTTTCGTGTCTCTAGTGGTATATTCAATTAACCCATTTAATGCAGTAATAATGTTTTTGAAGTTTTGTTTAGAAGTCTAATAGTTTGATACGACCTTCTTAATTTATTTCACTTAACGATTTTAAAAAAGACTTTTTACGTGATATTTTAGGTAAATCTTATCTCGATATAAGGACTCAAAAAAGTAATTATATGCCTCTTGTACCATACCAAAAAAACCAGAAATTCACTACTGGAACTGGAAGCTTCATTAACAATGAGATTTGATGTATGAGCTGCTTATGGCAAGTATAATACTCCAGAAATTATATCGAGAATCTATGTTGAAGCCATATTTCTCCCCTTCATGTTCGATCCATAATCGTAGGCCTGACCCCGTATATCATTAACTTCAAGTTGCCGAATATGTAACAGAGCTACACTAATAGAAAATTGCACAAACCTTCTCCAGTGGTATTAGTTACTAAAAAAAAATCATAGAAAAAAATTCTAAATTCTTCCTTACCATCAATAGTATTCACACGTCTAATTACATACATTATTTGTTCTATATGACTAATATCTGACGTAGAGTCGAGAATTATAGTGTAATATTTGGCTTTTTTTGACAATGTGAGTTATCTCATTAAGAATAGATTCGGCTAAAATATTATTTCATTTTGAAAATGCTCTGCTCTAAGTAATGTGGAATATGTGTTTTGTTATCTTTACATTTGCTAACATTATTAAGATGTTCGGAAAAAACTGGATCAAATTGGGCCAACATCTCGACTGTCTTTAAATATAACCATTATTTCTATGACAGAACTTCGTACTAGTTTCTTAGAATGCCAAATTTTGACTGGCTAAAAATTGTATAATTTCAATCCTTCTTTCAATGTTGGCACACCATAGCTTTTTCTCTCGTTTATAAACATTTTGTTCCACATCAATAATACCGTTTTTTCCAGCTTCATCTTCATTCTCATCTACAATGTAGAGTTACGTGTTTAAGAGTATTTTCATGCTTATTATGGTATTCCGAACAATGACACTAATTAGAAAAGCCATTACTTACAAATTGTGTTACAAAAATATCTTTACTGAACAATTTATATCCGAAACAAAAAATACGATTTAGTTTTATGGAATAACAGAGTCACGCGCGACTTATTTTCTTCCCATTCACTTAAGTTTTGTTGAAAGATGAACAGCTAAATTTTCCTCCATCTCATAGACCGTAAATTTAAAATTTGCTGCTTGTTTGGGACTATGTTCTACCAATAAATCAGTATTTTTCGTAAAAATGTTAAGCCAAGTATACACTTCGCTCTCAACATTATGTTTCACTGGGAATGGGACTGATTGATGATGATCTTGCCATTTCATCTCCATCATCGGTCGTGACATTCATTAATTAGTGTTTGTATTGAAACACATTATAACTGAAAAAAAAATACGTTTGTGATGCTTAGATTGAAAATCTTTAAGGTAAATGGGACGTTTGCGAGAAGGAAAAAAGAACTTTTTTTGCACCAACTTTAAATGGTTCTCATTTACTTAAATTTAAACCAACGGCAATAAAATTTTTACAATAAATTATCTGTATATTTATGTATTTGTTAATGTAAAAAAATTTCATTATAAATTATAAATAAATCTGTAAGAGCAATAATTAATCAATAAATTTTTTTTTTATTTTCAAGCATGTTCTTACCTCTAGGTACACTTTTCATAAAATCTACTGCATATATAGCTACAAAATTTCACGGAGTTTTTGTAAACATAACAATCCATAAAATAATTAAAATAAAATTTTTAAATAAAATTTTAAATTTAGTGATTTAAATTTTATGCTGAAAATTTGCTATATCTAAAATTTGCGCATGTTTACTTGAAAAAAAATTCATTGACTTTGTTGAAAATTTCTGGATCTTATAATATGCAAAATATCAGCAGTATAGATAAAGTAGATTTTGAGAAAAGTGTACCCGATTCATCAAAAAATGCAATTTGAGAAAATTGCAAATAAAGATAGTTTCATCTATGATTTGTAAAATAATATATTTTAATGCAATATAAGGCCATACCATAATTAATTGGATTATTTTTCATCATTTCTCAGTTTTTAAATTGTAAGTTTAAAATTCTAGAGATTCTTTAGAAGTCTCTTAATTACCCTTTTCCTACTTCATCAATACGTGTTATCAACGATTCACAGCTTCTTCCATTTAAAATACCAAAGTTTTATGTCTATAAGTTTTAGTATTTTTACTTCCCTTTGAACATCATCACTACAGGATATTACAAAATTCCTTACACATATTTTTATTGTTATAAAACTGCACAAAAAATGTCTTTGAGAATTTTCGAAGTTTATTTGATGTTTAATTTAAATGGAACTCTGTTTTTTAAAATTTAACAAATAATTTCTGTTTTTGTATTCATGCATATGAATATTTATTTATTTTAATGTAAATCCAAAAGTAATAAACATATAGAATTATTCATGGCATTCAAATGCTAACAATAAGCAGTTAGGAAAAACGAAATGTCTATTTTACAAGCTGGTATTTAATTTATAATAATCCTCAAAATCTACTTTGTGCTATATCCACTTGATTTATAATTTAAAAACTGCACTGAGTATTTATAAATGCAAAACTAGACATAATTAACATTTCAAAAAACAAATTTTTTTTTTCTAATTTTGTAACAAATTATTTAAATTTTCCGTAATTTTTGCACAAAAAAGGGTAATTTTCAATAAATTTGAACGTATAATATAGAAAAATTGGTTTTTTACAATACATATTGAACACTACGGATTTTGAATAAAGTGTGCCTGAATCACAGTTACATCACATTTGCTTACAATTTTAAAATTCAATTTTCTAGCGTTCTTTTGATCAAATTCTCATAAATAATACATCTATAGAAGCAGCAAAGTGCCCTCTGTTTATTAAAAGTAAAATAAAAAAAATTCAAAATTTAAAGCACCTTTACGTCTCAGTTACCTTAATAAAAAAATCCAGTTTTGAAATTCACAAAAATATTGTTCTCCTCACTCCATATTCCTTTAAAGTTATCTTTCAAGGTTTGACAAATCTTTAATTTTAAAAAAAAGGAAAGGTAAAAATAATAAAACCAGAAATATAATACAAAGCAATTTTTTGTTAGAAATTAATATTTATTGCGCCTTATTGTTAAATACGGAAAACAAATTTTTGAACCTAAATACCAAAGTGTGTATCTGAAATATGTTAAATTAATTTAAAAAAAATGGAAAAAAAACCTGACTTTATAAACAGATTTATTTTTCACATATCTATAGCCAATTCCTAAATGCGGGGAAAAAATTTTAAAATTATTCTACGAAAATATTTAAACCTGTTGTATGAATATAGATATCTAAAATCCTTATTGTAACGAATAAAGCAAAAAAAAAAAAAAAAAAAAAGAATGCTTTGACCCTTATTTCAAAACAGACAATAGTTGTCAATTTTGTTACTTAATTCAGGAATAAATGTATCAGGCAAAATTCCATTTCAACATGATTTCATCAATTCAATCTTAAACATGATACACACAGGAGGTGTTATGAAGAACCATCAGACAGATAAATCCTGCTAACATAGAGAAAATAGTAAACAAGTTGACACGTAAGGAGCCACGAGGGTTAAATTATATGAAACAAGTGTTTTCTTACAAAACACCTTGTTCAATTCCTACTATTAGTTCACACTCTCTCTATATTTATGTATATATACTAGCTGAAGTACCCGTTCTTCGCACGGTTAAATTTTTTTTAAAAATAAAACTCTACTTTTTTTTTTCAGACATGATATATTTGAAAAAGGATTGAGCCATTGCAGGGCAGTGTATCCAAAAGTTAAAAATAGTTTTTTATGAGTGTTCACATTGAAATTTTGCTTAGCAGTAAAGAATGATTTCAGAAAAACATATATTTGAATGTAACAGAGAAAATTAACATGCTAGAAAGGTAAATATGAATGAAAATATATAAATAAAAATTATGACAGAAAAGTAATAGTAGTAGCATATTTCTGCCTTAAATACATAAGCAAAGGTCTGGTTTTGATGGGAAGTAGGTAAGACGTACCGCTAAAGTGTACTGATATTCAGGTGATGATTTAATTAACAGCTTTTCTTACTTTGGGGCTGACTACCTTCTGTTGTCGTGATATGAACATATGAATTGTAGCCCAAGCCCAACCTTAGATTGATAATACCACCAACATTCAGGTTAGCAAGAATAAGGAAAAGCAAACGTGCAAGCCCAAGGTTCTTGCAACTGTTTTGTACCAAAATATGAAGAAATGTTTATGTATTATTGACTCTAAGATACATAAAATTAATAAACAACATGGGGAAGCAAAAAATTTTCAGATACAGCAAAAAGGTTTGAAGAGTGTAATCAGGCTTTTTTGATAATCATAATACAGCTAAGATTGGTAGAACGGTAGAATGATCAATGGGGCATATGATCTCTGATGAGGTCTTAATCCCCTATCTTGTGTTTTGTTGAGCATTAAAAATTTCACTTGCCATGTTGTTTCAAATACCAATCAACATGCATTATTACAAACCACAAAGTATATAAGAAATAATTTAAACAAAAATTATAACAGTTACGCAAATTTAATACGGTGGATAAACTTAAGTATCGCCCACTGAAGTTGGCGGTTACAATCCATCGGAGGTTCATATCATGACACAGGTTTCGGGCGCCAAAGTTAAACTTAGAACTAAATGACATCGCCTGAATATCAGTACACTTTAATGGTACATATTTCCCAATTCCATCAGTATAGAATAACAATTTTGTCTGAAAAAGTTGTACAAAAAAAAACATCCTTTTTTTAAAGTAGCGAAAAAGATATACGTTAGGAAACAAATACGAAAATCTACTGTTATCAAATTAGTGTTGCCAATCGGAAAAATGAAATTTAGAAAAACATTTTTTTACGACTATTTTTTCGAAAAACAAATGTAATTCCTCCACAAAGGGTTAAAAAAACGAACAAATACAACCATAAATAAATATATTTACAGTAAAATGCGCTGAAATCCCCCAAAAGACTGCTTGAAACATTAATTTTCGCAATTGACATGGCTGATGACGTCATATCTCCATTTAGCTGAAAACTCGCATAAAAATTGAATTTTAAAAAAATCTGAAGCCAATTTCAAAAAACCGCTTCGAGGTTAATAGCATAATGACCTATAGCTTCTACATGCCAAGTTTCACACTTCTGGGTTGCTTAATTTGGCTGGAAGAGCTGAAACACACAAACTTTTCTTTTATTACTATAGATTACTTTTCATCCAGAGTTTCTGATTTCCCGGTTTTCTCTATTCTCGGGAATTAATTGTCGTTCCCGAAATTCTCGAAAATATATCAAAATTTCAAAAAAATTTAAAAACAAGTTATTTTTAAATAATATCAATAATAATTATATAAAATGAGGAAAATAACGTTTTTTCCCCCTTCAATTTTCGATTCTGCTTTGACTCATAAATTTTCAGATTTTTAATCTTTGTATTTGTATTAAGACTTGAAAATGTATGTCATATAACTATTAATAAAACTGAAAAAGGTTTAATAGAGTAAATAGTGGATCAATTATATTTTCATCCATGCACCCTGCAAAATTAGTATAATTTTGTGAGGCAGGCAGAAATTTTAAAATCTGCCTGTGTACTTCAATGAAATCCCCAAATGTTTTGATAAATAATTTTCAAATGTAGTTAGAAACGAAATCTGCAGAAAGAAATATTTCGCAGGTATAAATAATTATTCTGAAGAAAAAAATTAATACAAACTCAAATGCAAAATAATTAACTTAGTGTAATATATTTATTTATTATGAATTATTTTTATTTTGCAGATGCTGTTACCGCCTCGATTTTTTTTTAACTTTATAATATACACAGGAAAAAAAAATTTTCCCCAAATTAAAAATTTTTTTTGATGAAATTTATCTTTTTTAGCACTTAAAGCAAAATTTGTTAATGACATGAAAAAAAATAATACAATTAAAGATTTTGTAAATTTAAAATCTTGACAAAAAATTCACATTAAAAAAATAATGACTAAATTAATGTTTCTTTACTGATTCACAGGCGTTTCAAAATTAAACAGTCGAAGTTGAATAAATTATTTCCCTTACGTTGCTACTAAGAGATAAATATTAAGGTATATACTTGAAAAAATTTTTTACTACTGAAGCATCACTTACGTACTTTAAAAATATTAACTATCGTATTTAAGAGATTTTGTTTGTATAACCGATTTTTTGTTTATGAAATTGCTATATTATTGTTACAAAAATATAAATAAATTATTAATGTAAGAATCTCACACTAAAGCTTGATTAAGAAAAAAAATAAGAAAATTTGCGTGATAGCTTAAAAATATACTTCCCTAAACGGTTTGGGGGTTCATTCCTTTTTTCAAATTGTTTTCAGTTAAATAAACCATATTAAAGACAAGTATCTAACAAGAAAATGAAATAAATAATAGTTTTAAATATTAGTACTTACGCGTTATTCACATAAACAAAGATCTCGGAACTTGGATCAGATTGTCGAGCTGGTAGGCTACTGAAAGTGATTCTTTTATTAAAAACTGAACTTCAGAAAACAAAATTGTGCTTTAGTGCTCTTATAACTGGGCAAACGGAGATATGTTTTGGTGTGAGTGGTTGGATTTCGAAAAACATTTTTTATACTATATATAAGATCTTGTTTCATCAGGATAGAGTTTCATGCACTTGTAGTGATGAGTTCTTAATCTTGCAATTGCGGATGATTTAATTCATGAGGAATCAAGGTCTGTTATGAAGGATTTCATAAGACTACGGTAAAATTGGAATTTTGCCAAAAACGGACAAATTTGTTTATGATTTTATATTATAGGCCATCTTATTAGCTTTATAAAAATACCAAGTTTATCATTCTCGGTTCACTAGAACAAAAATTACAAGTGTTTTGTAAAAGCAGATACAATTACTTTAATCAAGATGTCACACTTTAAAACACGTTTTACTCAAATGTGATTTTTTGAAAATAATCAAACGGGGTCAGCGATTGCTAAAAAAGTTTTGAAAATAATTAACTGAAATTTTTTGTGTAAGTTCTTATAATAGTAGAAGTTTTTAACTTTCAGATTTATCAATCACAGTTTTATTACAAAATTTACCATCCCTTATGTGAATATAATCACTGTTTTTTTAAGCAATTTTATATAGTAACTGAGATAAAGTGTTCTAGTTTTTGTTAAAATTCAAATATCTCTTGTCTTGAAGGTCATTTCGATAATGAATAACACACATCAGATCTGAAAAACTGAAAAATTTGTTTATAAACATTTGGTACAGAAGGGACAGCGTTTATGTTATTTTTTGTCAATTTTTACCCATTTTTTCCCATTTTAGTTGTAAGAATTTATTTTTCTCTTCTTAATTTTAGCATATTTTCTTTAAATGTACTAAAAAAAATCTAAAAGTAACAAAAAAATCCTCATATCTTCATTTTTTTAAAGAAAAGTTGTCGCAACCAGTGGGATACCTTAAAGGAATGGGATAAAAATCTAGATCTGGCCACAGCCTACAGTGGGCTTTTTTCCTGATCTGACACATGGAAATTACTTTATGGTTTTAAAGTCTTTATAATGATATCTAATGATAAAAAATTATTGTAATTAATTCGGAAACAGGCGCGCACTCGATACTACAGTTAATAATCAAGCGGGTTGACTGAGTCAACTGAATCTTTTTTTTTATAATTATTTTTAAAGTATACGATAAAAATGTGAATAACTTAATTAAGAGAAAGTATACTTACCTAATTTTAAAGACTTTTAAATTTTTTCATTGAAAATTTGAGAAAAAATATCAAACAAACAGAACCAAGAAATTTCAAATGTGCGTGACTTTAATGAAGGACACAAATCACAGACACTTTTCCGGTAACATTATAGAAATGTTATTTGCAGGAAAAACTGTCTTATGTTGTTCAAGTTATTGTAGTTTTATTGTCCTTTGATGATTGATAAACACATGTTGAATTTTTCTTGCTTATGTCTGTTTGACAGAACGAAGAGTCTTGTGCTAAACTTGTGGCCCATATTTTTCCTGTGGAGTTCTTTAGTAGAATTTGAAAATTTTCCTTTCAACTCAAACTTTTAATGTTCATCATTTTCTTATACTTGCTTTCACTACGATGATTAATATGCTTTGTTTCAGCAGCTTCTTCCCTTGCTTGGTCATTTTTAATTTCCTTCAATACCATCTCTTTTTATTTTTTTTTAATTATGTTCATTTACATTTATAAACCATAATAAATCGTGCAAACAGTCAAAACTCCTAAGTTGTTCACAGAGGAAAAATGTGGCATGTTCATAGAAAATATCTTGGTACTAAAGTGGTCGCGCGGGGAACTCAGTCAAAACAAATACCTTAAAACTGTAACAAAAACGTTTGCCTCGCCCAAAAAAGAAGGAAATATGTTTCAAAAACATTTTAGTTCCCATGAAGACTGTCCTATAGGAGGATACTGTCAAGGTCATTGGTAATAAGTAAACAATTTTAAAAGAATTAACTACTTCGTGAGCCAGGGGTGACTCTGTGGCCTGGGTTAAAGTAAATTGAGTACTATTTCTATATATATTTTCTTCCAAGAAATAAGGCTATTAGGAGCTCAACAATTTATGTTAGGTGTGAATTTGATCAAGAATAAATAACTGATAAGTGGACCTAGTTTTTGAACAAGGATTTAAGGATACTAACAGCAACAGTAATGTGACATGTGGGAGAATATTTACAAAAAATAGTGTGGCAAGTTAAAAGATTAAATGTTAACAGATTGAACAAATGCAACCAAACAAAAGTACGCATCTACAAGCATTAACATTATACATATGCAATAAAGAATAATAGGTATGATGAGAAGGGATAGGAAAAGAGTGAAGGGGGCAACAGAGTGTGCGTGATTGTGTGGGTAGGAAGGGCTTGGTAGTATTTGAGCAGTAGAATTATTTATTGCATGATTTCCAGTCACTAGCATTATACTCGCTGGGTTCGTGTTGACACGATTTCTTACGGAGAAAAATAAGAAGGCGAAACAAGCGTCGCAAAAATACCAGCGGCTATCCCTGAAAAAAATCATAACTTAGGGGTTGCAGGAAGTAGCAGCTAAATTTTGTATTAAATTAAAGGTCCATTAGCACTCTATGTGGCTTAAGTGCAACAATGATCAATCCGTGTCAATCCCAAAAGTTCTAGTCCATTAAAAAAAAAAAAAAAACATGCGTTTCGCGGGGAATTACGTGTTGTGATAAATGTTACGTTTTTACAATTTTTAGCCAAATTTGAACCTAATTTGAGAGTCAAATAAAGAAATTGTTTATCCATAATGTGTATTTTAAAAGAAAAATGCCAAAATCTACAAAATCTTGTTCACAGACGAAACAATAGAACTTCCGACTAGAAAAGGAGGGTGTTCCTCGTAGCCCCAACAAACCCGATCTAAACCATCGACTGTTGGAAATTTCCAATCGCGTTCTGAAGAAAACTGATTACAACATGGCTAGGGAGTCTATGAGGACCATAAATTGTGGCTGTTGTTAATTTTCGTGCAATTTCATTTTTGAGGTTTCCGTGCGCTAGATCGGGAAAACAGCTCACTGTGCAGCGTTTGCATCAGCAAATGTGAGGGTGATACAAGTTTCGAAATTGTCTGACTTCTTTGGCCAAAGAATCAGCATACTCATTTCTTTCCATACTTAGATGCGCAGGTATCCATTGTAGCACTCAGGATTTAAACCTTATGATGCATCTGCTAGAGTAGTAAGCTAATGGAGTAGGTTAGTCTCTCCGTTTTTGTTGACTTCTATGGCCGATTTAGAATTTGAAAGGATTATCAATCCTTCTGAAGTATTCATTGTTAGCGAGTCAGTCATGTAAATGGCGGGGTCTCTCTTATTACTAAAAGCTCGTTGGTGAGGTTAAAGGCAACTACACCAGTGTTAAAAAAAAAGTGTTCTCGTTTCCTGCCTTCTGGAAGAAACAGAGAATACCAGTTCCACTTTTTGTGAAGGATTTATCAGAGGAACCGTCAGAGTTCCAGGATCACTTTAGAAAGCTTTTCAATTGAATCTAGTCCTTTTTGCTTAAGAACAGTAGGGCAGTGCTTCTCAAAGTTTCAATATTTGCGACCCAATCTTCAACCATAATTTTCATCGCCCCTCCTCCATACAAAAACAATGAATAAATTCAATAATGCTACACTTCGACGCGAAAGGTACAATAACCTATTAAGTGCCACGTCGTATATAAACGCCTCACTCAGCCAAAGCGTGAAATACCCCGGACGTATATATACGTCTTTCCCAAACACGATCTTTTCTGTGCACTGCTATCCATAAAAATATTTCGAATGCAGTAAAAGAACCTCGATTGGTTTTGCGAAGGATTTGCTTATTGTAGAGGTTGCTTACTTATTCCTTTTCTCTTCACCCTCCCCCAATGCGTTATAAACGCACGCCTATGTTGAAAACGGTGACATTGGGGAGCGAATCGCATAACTTTCAATCGGCAGATAAAGGATTAATTATAAACCGTACAAATTATCAAAATAACTTAATTTTTTGCATATAATTTTATATATGCAAGCCTATGGGGTCATTAGTAATTATTAATGTTGTTTTACACTTAGTATTGTTAAATTAATTATAAAATACATTGTACAGTACTGATACATTTATAAGTGTATTATATCAGTGTAAATGTGTTTTTTATTTTTATTACGTGAGAATGTATTGTTTGTTGCTTATTTTCAGTAAATTAATAATGTTTTTTTAAAAAATCTTTTTTCCCCCGACTTTTTTAATATGCTCGCGCCCTTCTCGTAGAATTATCGCTTTCCTGGGGGGTGCTCCCCCCTCAGTTTGAGAAACGCTGTATTAAGGTGTTAAGATCAGCTGATGAAAGAGCTATCTTTTCAAATGTGTCAAATGGTTGTTTGCTTACATTTTTATCAAATTTATTTTTCATATTTAAGGGTAATTTTATCAAAGAACATTTCAGTGTTCTTTTTTTTAGATTCAGAAAAACATGCACTATTTTTTGAGACTATAATTGAAAAATCGATTTTTTTTAATGTGCATGATATCTGGTACCTTATAAAGCAATTACAGGTGCCATAACTTGAATATGAACTAAGTTTTATTTAAATCAGTTCATTAAATCAATTCTCTACGTGAAGCATGCATTGACTTCATTTATTTCAAAATAATATCGAATGCAATAATTTAACACTAGTATGGATTTGTAGCCGAAATATCTGAGAAGGAATCCAAATGAAAGAATCGTCTGGGAATTTAGAACTGAATGAATTCTTCCGAGAAAAATTCTCATTCCATCTTAGTAATGAAACTAATTACTAAATCTTAAAAGTGATAAAAAAATTTTTAACACATAAACAAAACAGTAATACATCCAAAAAGACATTTTCCCCCATAATTTTCAGACTCCATTTTTTTAAATTTAAAAATCAATTTCCACGTTTATGTTGTGAATATATAGAGACAAATTAAACGCTTAAACAAAGGTGCTTAAACGGTTTTAAGGTAACTGAGACGTAGAGGTGCTTTAAATTTTGCATTTTTTTAAATTTTACTTTTAAATAATAGAGAGCACTTTGCTGCTTCTATAGATGAATTATTTATGAGAATTCGATCAAAAGAACGCTAGAAAATCGAATTTTAAAATTGAAAACAAATATGATGTAATTGTGATTCAGGTACACTTTATTCAAAATCCGTAATGATTTCAATATACGTTGTAAAAAACTAATTTTTCTATTCGAAGAATGTAATTTTTCTATATTATATGTTCAAATTTATTGAAAATTACACATTTTTGTGCAAAAATTACGAAAAATTTAAATAATTTGTTACAAAATTTTAAAATAAAATTTTGTTTTTTGAAATGTTAATTATGTCTAGTTTTGCATTTATAAATACTCAGTACAGTTTTTAAATTATAAATCAAGTGAATACAGTACAAAGTAGATTTTCAGTATTATTCTAAATTAAATACACTGCTTGTAAAATAGACAATTCGTTTTTCCTATCTGCTTATTGTTAACATTTGAATGCTCATGAATAATTCTATATATTTATTATTTTTGGTTTTACATTAAAATAAATAAATATTCATATGTATGAATACAAAAACCGAGATACTTTTGTTATAATATTGAAAAACAGAGTTCCATTTAAATTAGACATCAAATTAACTTCGTAAATTCATCAAAGACATTTTTTTTTGTGTATTTTTATAACAGTAAAAATATGTGTAAGGAATTTTGTAATATCCTGTAATGATGATGTTCAAAGTGAGTTAAAAATACTAAAACTAATAGACATAAAACTTTGGTATTTTAAATGAAAGAAGATGTGAATCGTTGATAACACGTATTGATGAAGCAGGGAAAGGGTAATTGAAAAGACTTCTAAAGAATCTAGAATTTTAAACTTACAATTTAAAAACTGAGAAATGATGCAAAATAATCCAATTAACAATGGTAGGACTTTATATTGTATCAAAATATATTATTTTACAAATCATTGATGAAAATATCTTTATTTGCAATTTTCTCAAAACGCATTTTTTGTTGATTCCGGTACACTTTCCTCAAAATCTTCTTTACGCATAGTGCTGCTATTTTGCATAATACAAGATTAAGAAATTTTTAACAAAGTGAATGAATTCGTTTTCAAATAAACATTCAGAAATTTCAGATATAGAACAATTTCTGCATAAAATTTAAATCACTAAATTAAATTTTTTAAAAATTTTTTATAAATTTATATTTCAAAATTTCATTTTGTTCATTTTATGGATTGTTATGTTTACAAAAACTCCGTGAAGTTTTATAGCTATATATGCAGTAGATTTCATGCAAAGTGTACCTCAAGGTAAGAACATGCTTGAAAATAAAAAAATTGTTATTGATTAATTATTACTCTTACAGATTTATTTGTAATTTAAAATGAAATTTGTTTACATTTGCAAGTACATAAATATACAAATAATTTAACGTAAAATTTTTATTTCCGTTGCTTAAAATTTAAGTGAGAACCATTTAAAGTTGGTGCAAAAAGTTCATTTTTCCTTCTCACAGACGTCCCAGTTACCTTATATATTCTTTCTACATTTTAAAAAAATGCAACTTAATATTTTCTGAAAAAATTTCAATAATCTTACTTTTTATCATCTTTCATATCTTCTATTACTCGTTGGCCTGAAAAAAAATTAATTTATCTTCAGGTATGACACACACTGGTTTTATCTTGTCCTCGATTGGAAATACGTGCTAATTTTAATCAGTATATCTTTGCAATTGTTTCTTTTTTAAATGGTATCACTTTATAAATTATTGAACCATATCGGATGTTATATATATGTAGTGTGTTTTTTCTAATTTATTCAATTATTAAATATTCTGAACTATAAAAATATATATAGCATTAGTTTAAAAGCTACTTTATTTCCATTCGGCAGCATTCGAATCAAATTACTGAAGTTGTGAAAGATTTTTTATTTTCCCTATTTATTTAAATTCATTTTTTGGCTGAAATATTTTGCTACAATTTTCATAATATTTTGTTATTGATTGAATAGATATTTTTTTATTCGAAATTTCATCTTTAAGTGCTTTTTTTCCTTCTATTTTTAAATAGGTTTTTCTAAAAATAATTCTTAATATTTGTGTTTCTGGAAAGTTTCACATAACATAAAATGATGGAATTCGACTCATTTTCAAGTGATTAAAAATCATAATCAAACCACTTTCTGTAAAAAAAAAAAAAAATTGACACAGCATTTTCAAACTGTTGGTAATTTTTTAAAATTGTTTTTCTTATTTTGATGAGAGATAGCATCATTGTTTCATAGCATTTCACATTTCAACGTCAGCGATTTTCCAAAATTGACACAATTCTTGGAACCCCCTTCACTACGTCATTATACGCCATGGAGATAAATGCCGTTTCAGTTTTTGAAAAAAAAAAGGAAAAAAGAAGTTATTTTTTTATTTTTTTTATTAAAATCCTGTTGAGAGGGGAGAGGCGCTTTCTTAAAAAATGTTGTATTTTCAAGTAGTGTTTCATAAATTTTTTTTCAACTAACTATATTTCTCTAAGTCATAGGTAAAAGACCCTGAGAAAATTAGGGGACGTTGAGAAGGCACGGAGGGGCTTGGGCAGATTAACCAAATGTAGTCTAAAAAGACTAAAAAACACGTTTATTATGTTCTAACAAAAGTAAACTTGAATACTGTTTACCTTACGTTGATTGTATGCATTTAAATCATTTATACTTATGTCACATGTACAAAAATTCATATATTTCGGTAGTTCGCGAAGTGGATGAAAAACTTAAGGGTTACATTACATTCAGACCTACATTAAATTGAATGATATAGTGCATTTTAATTTCTGTAGTGCACGTGTTGTCTTTGTCTGTGAGCAGTAGGAAAAATGTTTCGTCCATTGCATTTCATTACCAATATTTTCGAAGAAACATAATTAAATATGTTTAACCAAAAATTAACGTGTGATTCTTTAAAGGCTGAAATGGTTAATTTGTATTTATTTTGAAAGGAAGTTTATTATGAATTACTTCATATAATCAAAACCCAAAATGAAGAAAACAATCAAGGTAAAATGGCTTACCTTGTCAATGGAGGGCTGCCACACATTGATTCAAGTCAAAGTCCATGAATAAAAAGTCCTTTTGTGAATTTTATATGTTTTTAATTTCTACAGCACACATAACAAAAATACTCGGGACATTACACGACACTAATTAATCTAAACAAATAGCATTTCTAAGCATCTATATCAATTTTAGTTTCGACCGCGTAGTTTCAGTATGTTTCTTCTACGCGTCCATTTTTAATTCTGAGTCAATTAGTTCCTTTTACAAAGGTGGCGCTGCTGTCGCTTTAAGAAGATGGGAGTTTGTGACACTCTCCCACCTTTGGATTCGAAGATGTAGAAGAATCCAAAACAGCAGTCACAAGAGTAAGAATAAATGTCCTGAAAAAGACTAAAAAATACATTAAAATAACTATAAGAAATAAAATTAAAGTCCATAAAAGTTCAATTATGAGTCCAAAATTAGCATGATAAAAATCATGAGTTCATGATAGTTTATGGATTATCAAAGTCTCTTGGTTTGATTCAAAAGTCTTCCATAACGAGAACGGAGCACTCCTTGCACCTCAGGAATTTGATCTTGATCGAGGCAAGAACCATTCTCTACATCTCTTTCTGTTGATGACAAAGAGTCAGCTGTAGTCACTTCTAGCGGATAGAGTTTCTGAATTGGTCTCATAACACTTCCAAATTGTGTTTCCACTTCCACTACACGCACTCTTCCATCTTTTCCTTTATACATCCTTGTGACTTTACCTAGAGGCCAGTTGATTCTTTTGTTGTTGGTATCACTAATTAGAACGAGATCACCTTCTTTAATGAACGACTCTCTTTTAACTTCTGAATAATCTTTCAATATCCCTAGGTACTCATTTCTGAAGCGGTTTCGCAGATCTTGACGCAATTTCAGCCTATAAGCACACCTCTTGTTCAATCTTTTTGAATCTATCATGTCCAGATCTGGAACACCAACCTCTCTAATTTCCTGGAGAAACATAGATGGTGTAAGTGCTGATAGTTCATCAGGATCCTCTGAGAGGTATGTTAAGGGGCGAGAATTAATTAAACTCTCTGCGTCGCATAACACAGTGACCAATTCTTCTTCGTTCAAACAAGCTCTCCCCAGAACTTTTCTCAAAATACTCTTCAATAATCCTATCAGCTTCTCCCAGAAGCCACCCCACCAGGGTGCAGCAGGAGGACTAAATTTCCAGGAAATTCTTTTTTCTGATGCAAAATTTTCGATTTTTTCCCAATCAATATTCTTTAAAAAATTGGCTGTGCCCACAAGATTCTTTCCATTGTCGGAATAAATAGTGGAAGGACGTCCTCTTCTAGCTATGAACCGCCGAAGAGCCAGTATAAAGCATTCGGTGGACAAAGATGACACCAGCTCTAAATGCACAGTTCGGTAAACAGCACAGGTGGCAAGCACTATCCAGCACTTTTTGTCAGTTTTTAGGAACAAAGGTCCACATTGGTCAATGCCAGTAACTTCAAAGACAGCAGAATCCCTGACTCTGTCTTCTGGAAGAGGAATGCTCACGGCTTCCAATGGACGGGCAGAAATCTTCTACACTTGGCGCATTTTCTAATCACGCCTCGCACTGTCTTTCTGCTCTTAATTATCCAAAAGGATTCTCTGAGGCATGACATCAGTGTCTGAGTACCTGCATGTTCTAACTCTATGTGTTTGCTCATTATCAATTTTTCGACCATTTGATGCTTGTGGGGCAACAGTACTGGAAATCTAAAAGTCTGTAAATCTTTCCTCGATGCAATTCTAGTTTCAACTCGTAGGAGATCATCATTGTCTTTCACAATTCGTAAGTTCAACTTCTCTCCTCCTGAAAAAACTTCTCTCTGTATTTCCTTCAAAATTACTTTTTCCGATGCTTTAATTTCGTCTGTTTCCAATTTTCCCTGTCAATAGGGTTTCTTTTCACATTCTTACAAAATCGGATGACATATGCCATTATTCTTACGATTTTGTTAAAAGAAGATATTTTCTGAAAAAATGTAAATCTACAAAGGTCTAAAGTAGTAGTTGTGAGTACAGTTCTTCTTCTCTCGGAAATAACTATTTTCATATCGGGCTTTATTTCACTAGCTGGCCATTCTTCATGGGGTAGTTTTAACCAGTCGGGTCCCTCCCACCAATGGGATTTCAATAAGTCTTTAGGATTGCACCCCCTTGAGGGCAAATCTGCTGGATTAAATTTCCATTGAATATGTCGCCAAGCTTCTGGATCCGTCAATTTCCGTATTTCATTGACTCTGTTAGCTATAAACGCAGCAGCCCAATTGTCTTGTTTCTTTATCCAGTATAACGCATTCATTAAGTCTGTATAGAAGAAAGTTGGCACGTTTTTTAAGTTAAGATCTTCTTTTACATTGTAAGCGAGTCTGGCTCCTATGGTACACGCAAGGATTTCTAATCTGGGAATTGTAATCGATTTTATGGGCGCTACCTTTGACCTAGCCTCCAGTAATTGACAGTTAACGATACCCTCATGACTATTTCTTATAAAAATTGAAGCTGCATAAGCAGACTTGCTAGCATCTACGAAGACATGTAGAGTAGCTTTCTTATTTAGTTCAGGTAGTTTTCTCGGGATTTCTATATCTTTTAAGTAACTTAGCTCATTAGCCCACTTTAGAAATTTCCCCCCTAAAATATCTGGAAGCTCTGTGTCCCAATTAATTTTCTCCCTCCAACAATCCTGCAAGATTAACTTAGGAACAAGGGTAACGGGACACGTGAACCCAATGGGGTCAAAAATTTGACTCAACATAGACAATATGTTTCGTTTGCTAAGCACGTATTGGTTTTGCTCTTTTATCTCACAAGATAGGGTATCACCATATAAATTCCATTTAAGTCCCAAGACTGAGACAATTTCCTTAAATTCATCATCAGACAGGTTAAATATTGAATTTTCCTTATTACTACCTGGTCGATTATGTTTCCATCCCCTTAGGTCAAACTGAGCAGAAGCCATTAATTCTTTAGATACCGTAATGAAGGAGTTTAACTCGCCGATAGTATTTACACTCGCAACGCAGTTATCTACATACATAGATTCCCTTAACTTAGCAGCTATTCCCCTTCGGGATTCGTCCGCATTTCCTAAATGGTAACTGATTGTGTCGCGGCAAGTAAAAAAGGGCTCGCGTTCACTCCGAAAACAACACGACAATGTGAATAAACAATAAGTTTTCTTGGATCCCCCTCCTCCCACCATAGGAACCGAAGAAATTTTTTATCAGAGGGAGCAACTTTTATTTGGAGAAAAGCTCGTCGTATATCCGAAATCACTCCATATTTTCCCTGCCGAAATCTGTTAAGAAGCTTAGGGATCAATTCCAAATAATTAGGCCCCTTTTCAATACAATCGTTCAGCGACCCTGAATTTCTTTCTTTGGCTGACGCATCAAATACTGGGCGAATTCGAGTTGTGTAGTTTTCTTTAAAGACGGGTCGATGTGGTAAGAAATGGCCCTTTTCCCTAGCAAGTTCCTCTGGTTCAACAGATTCTATAATTTTCTCAGAGACCCATTCCTTAAATATATTTTCATACTCCTGTAAACAATTTCTTTTTTGTAAAGACCTTACGCAAGACTTTAATCGCCTTTCGGCAATGCTTCTATTATCCGATAATTCAGGATGAACCTCTAACCATGGGAGTGACACCTGATATCTACCCTCGTCATCTCTTCTTAACGAACGCACAAAATGACCCTTCACCGCTTCCTCAATTTCCGATTTCGACTGGGAAATACTCGGTTCCTTAATTCCCAGTGAATCAAGTGACCATAGGTCACAAATTTTCAAATCACTAACATAAAGCGATAAAAGAACTTCACTAGCGCTGCAACCTTCCCCCGTTCTCCCCATTATAGTCCATCCGAAATAAGTATTCATCGCAACGAGTCCACTCGGCAGGTTCTTAATTTCCCCTGTAAACAGTTTCCCTGCATAGTCCGCACCTATCAATCCGTGGATTCCATTAACGTTACTTTCATATAAACAAAAGTTTTCATTTACCGTTAAATCACTAAGGTCGATTTCACAATCTTTAATTTCTTCTATAAGTTTCATATTTTCTAGTTTTGGAATCGGTGCGCAAAGAGTTTTTTGTTCCATTACATTAAGCGCGCAATCGAAACTATTATCTACATTACTCAGATTAATAACATATTTTTTATGTTTCTCTTTTTTCTGCAATCCCCCAAACAACCCATGCACAACAGTTTCGTGTCCTATATCCTTTAATTGTAATTTACGCGCCGCGAATTCTGAAATGTAACTACCTGATGAGCCAGAATCTATAATTAATCGAATCATATGTTTTTGTTTAGCTCCTGAGATCTTAACAATAATAGTTTGTAACATCACTCGCTTTCTAATAGAAGCATTACTCAACGCGCTGTCATTATTTTCTGTTTTTGAAAAATCCTCCCGCGCTTTTCCTTTTCCCATGCACATTACAGTCACGTGTCTCCCAGAACATAAATCGCACTTAACATTTGCCCTACAAGACGAAGAAAGATGGCGTTTTTTTATTTTTATGATTCAAGCACCTAAAACAAGAACCAGCTCGCTTACAAATTTCTACCTTCTCTTCCAAACTTAAATGATTATTTATACAAGAGACTGCAGAATGTCTATTTTATTTACAAAATAAACAAATTTGATCGTTTTCAATTTTCCTAGCGGAACATACTCATTAATTAACATTGATGCCGTAGGTTGGCGCCGATATTCAGTATGATTCATTTTTGCTCTAGGTTTCATTTCTGGATTAGAATTATTTATATTTAAAAAGGTTCGTTCTCTTGTAGTGAGTTGTGAAGACAAAAAATCTGTTAGTATGTCGATTTCGCAATCAGAAGTATTACTCGGTGATTTATTATACTCCAAAAGAAGGTCAAGTGGCAATAATTTTGTTAAAATGGGAACCAAAATACTGGAATAGCTATCTTTTTTTACAGATAAACTTTCTAAACTTCTAATATTTTTTTGTATATGATTAAAGAGGCTACGAAAACTTTTGACATCATTTGAGTTTTTTAATGGGCTGGTTTGGAGTAGTTTATCGATGTGTACATTAATTAAAACTTTTTTATTACCGAATCTTTCTTTCAAAATATCAATTGAGTGATCATAATGTTCGGCTGTTAATTCTAATCCGTCGATTAAGCTAAATGCAGAACCTCCCCAAAATGATCTTAAATAATTAAATTTATCAATTTTGCACACATTAACATTCTCGTGAATGGCAGATTTAAATGCATTCCAAAAATTTAACCATTCACTAATTTCGCCATAGAATTTAGGGATAGTTAATTTTGATAATTTGATGCGTTGCTTTTCCTTTGTTTGTGTTTCGTTTTGGCTCGAGCTGTTAAGAGATATATTGCTATCTTGCCAAGAATTATTAGCATTGGATCCTTTATTAATTTTTTGAATTAATTTTCGTGTTTTGAATCGCGTTCTGGTTATTTTTTCTTTATATTCTTCTATACTTTCAAATTCAACTTCTATTTGATCAACTTGAATCAGACTTTCAATTTGGGAGTCAATTAATTTTAATTCTTCGCCCATTTCAGTTAAAAGTTCGATAGATTCTTCTAAATCCTCGACTGTTATGTCTGGCTTTAAGATGTCACTTTCGATTTTGTTATTTGTTTCGTTACTGCTCCTCGTAAACAACCGCGCTTACGTTTCAATTTATTTAGTGTTAATTCATCTGAATCAATTTGACTTGGAGATTGTAATGCCATTTTTGTTCACTTCAGTCTATACAAAGTTATTTTAAATCGTGAAATTTATATCAATAATTGTATAGATATCAAATATATCAATTCTCAAAAGATTATTATGTGCGAGAGTCTTTTGTTTTCAAGCATGCAAAATATCATATAAGTTATTCTTTTGCACATATAAATAAAATGTTCACAAAGTACTTTTTTAAGTGGCAGTCCCTGTTCGGGCGCCAGATTTCATTTTTTGTTACTTAAAATGAAGAAAACAATCAAGGTAAAATGGCTTACCTTGTCAATGGAGGGCTGCCACACATCGATTCAAGTCAAAATCCATGAATAAAAAGTCCTTTTGTGAATTTTATATGTTTTTAATTTCTACAGCACACATAACAAAAATACTCGGGACATTACACGACACTAATTAATCTAAACAAATAGCATTTCTAACATCTATATAATTTAGTTTCGACCGCGTAGTTTCAGTATGTTTTCTTCTACGCGTCCATTTTTAATTCTGAGTCAATTAGTTCCTTTTACAAAGGTGGCGCTGCTGTCGCTTTAAGAAGATGGGAGTTTTGTGACAGTGAGCAGTAGGAAAATGTTTCTTCCATTGCATTTCATTACCAAATATTTCGAAGAAACATAATTAAATATGTTTAACCAGAAATTAACGTATGATTCTTAAAGGCTGAAAATGGTTAATTCGTATTTATTTGAAAGGAAGTTTATTATGAATTACTTCATATAATCAAAACCCCTGGCATCTTTAAAACAGGTAAGCTATAATTTTCCCACTCTTTTAAATGAAGAAGAAATTCAGCAACGTTTCTGTTCAAACAATATCCTATCTATGACTAAATATTAATATTACACATTTAATTGTATTTGTGGCAATAGCTATTTCAGATTCTCAAGCAAAAAAATTGGGGCTTTAGAAAAAATAAATTAAAAAATATATTCTATTGGTAATAGAATTATTTTTTAAAACAACTCTTGTTTTCACCATGTATTATGTACACTCTTATTCTTTAGAGTTGGAGGGGTGGTATGGAAATATTCACTACCAGTTCAAAAAAGGTTGGGAACCTATGCTCTCTATACATTCAGCAAAGATTATGGAAATAAAAAAATAATTCGATATATTAATGACCAGCGTATTAGTCAAATGAAAATTGGTCACTAGCTAAAGACTAATAATTCCTTTTAATGTAAACACTTTCATTTAAAATAAGTTATTCGATTGTATAGAGTTTTTGACATTTTAAAAGGGTTGATGTGTTCTGGTGTCTTCTTTTCAAGGTTGTTGACCTTTTATCAAACATAATTTGAGTTAAGAGCAGAACATTCAAATTTAAAAAAAATTGTTAAATACTTTTAATCAGCTTAAAAATGAAATCATCGCATGTGTGACTAGATTTCTATTTGCAATCGCAAATTGTTAATCTGAACTCTCACTTCAACGATTGTTCTGTTTTCATCCATGTGTTGAAACATAGAGGGCGGTGTTTCACGGGCTACTGTAATTTGACTCTTTGCTGTGGAAATAGTGGGTAGGTACCTTTAAATGACGTAATCGATTTCAGATGTTTTTTCCTGTTATCTCTGAGAGAAGCTTTATCTGCTCTCCATAATTTTACCAATGTCCGATTTCATTCAGCTGTGAATAGCGACAAGTGTAAGCGAAATGGAAGTGAGTAT
>BMAO01000545.1:0-21099 GCA_019973975.1 Trichonephila clavata
GCAAAGATGAGTGAAACAGCTTTATGTTCTTGAAAACAAAAGCTAATCTAAAATTTTTATGGTTATTTTTGGGTTTAGTGCTGGCCAAAATACTTCCCAATAAGCCATTTTTAAGCCCAAAACATTTTTGGTGTTGCCTAGTATAATCATTACTAGTGAAACTGAAAGAGAAATTAGCAATTGAATATACTTAAATAATATTTCTCTCTTATTTATACTGCTATAATACAATCTACATAAATTCCATAACAACGATTTACACAGGTAAATAAGTGCTTTAGATGATTTATTTGAATATGAAACATATGCATATAACAAATGTTAATTAAAAAGACAAAATATATTTTCTGAGAGACGTTATAAACACAATTTACATTTGTATAATAGCAATAAACTGAATATCTATGGAAGCAAAAAAGTAATGAAGTGTATGATAGAATTTGTGAACATTAATTTTACAAATCCTCCCCTCCCTTGTTCTAATACAGTGATACTCAACCTGTGATCTGCAGGCTGCATGTTGCCCATTAGCATTTTCTGAGTGGCTTGGTCATGGCCCATTGCACTAAGAAATTCAATTATTTAAGAACAATGCACTAAAATGTAGACGGAAATTCTATCAATGAAGCAATCAAATCTATCAATTTTGTTACCAACTTGCTTTTTTTTGATAGCAGAATGTAAATAAGAGGCTTGAGCATGGATGAAAAGAAATTGAAACTGCCCCATAACTCAATGAAAAGATGCATAAAAGTTAAATCTTTTATGTGTATTTGACAGAAAGGTTAATATAGTATTAAAGTACCCCCTCCAAAAAATGAGTTTTAATATTTTGATTAATTTTGCTTTGTTGAATGTCGCTTTGGTCTTATAGCATTTTTTTTTTTACATTATCCTCATGCTGCGGCCCACGTGAAACAGCGTCATATGTATGTGGCCTGGTGGGGAAAAGGTTGAGTACCCCTGTACTAATACAACCCAAAATTGAATATAGGTGAACAAAGCTACAGTAAGAACTAAAAATGACAATATTTAAACTAATGCAAACAAAAATACAAAACCATTATAGACAAATATCATGAACATAAAAATAAAGTTAACTAAAATAATTAGAAAAATTATTAAGAAACAATTCAGAAATTGAAAAATAAACTTACAGCCATGAATAAATATCTAAATATTTTAGGCAATGTTTACTACTTACATCTGACTACATTTATTCTTAATATCTTCAAAATAATTTACAAGATCATATAAAAAGAAAATATTGATAAACAAAATTCAATTGTATGAGTATGTTATTCCTCTAATAAAAACCATTCATAAAAATCTTTACTAAAAATTAAATTTAAATACTGTTGGTAAAGAATATAAAACAGGGGTGGGTAACTAGTGGCTTGCAAAAAATCTTCATGTGACCCGCCAAGACAGTCAGAAATTCACTTTTGATTCCAGATTTCTTTCCTGCATGCAACCAAAGATTAGTCTTATTCTTCACTATTAGGAAAATAAAGTACAAGAAAGTGTTGTTTTTAAAGATCACGCGCAGAGTTTGAAGGAAGAGGTCACACAAAAGTTTCAGGATTTTAAGAATATTGAGCCTAAATTCAATTTGCTCCATTATCCCATTACTGCTGATATTGATAGAGCACCTGAGGAACTACAGCTTTAACTTATTGATTTTACAATCAGACACAGTGTGAAGAAATTTTTAACACTTGATATTTAACTTTATAAATCTTTATCTCAGCTGAAAGATTACTAAGTATTTTGTCCATATATTTGAAGAAATTTGCAGGGAAATTGTTCTTTATAATTTAGTTGACATATATTTGTGAGCAAAAATCAACAAGAGTAAATATAGATGCAAGTTGGTTGTATAAACTTGCAGGTTGTGATGAGAATTTAAACAAGTATTCCCTTCTGATTTAAACCTTTCTGATTACAACCCTTCTGATTTTAAAAAAAAAATGTAGAAAATTATGATAGGTACATTTGTCTCATTAAACCTATTCTAGAACTAAATATGCTTGTGCTGCTATAGATAATATGAAGCTAGCATAATAAGTAAATTAAATAAAGCTGTTCCTATTTTATTTAACTTATATTTATTTTTTTTTATAAGGAATGCAACTATTTTAAAAAGGCGTGGCCCTCTGGTACCTTCTGTTACCATAATGCGGCCCACAAGCCAAACAAGTTTTTCACCCCTGATATAAAGGATATTAAGCTCATAAAAAGTAATTGATATATCATTAATATTACCACTATATGTTATTATCTGTATCACAAGTACTACAGAAAATATATAAACTTTGAGATACAATATTATTAAATTCTTCTTTAGCACGACAGCCCGGGTGGGCCAAGGCTTTCCTCAGAACATCCCTCCATCTTGTCCTCCGGGAGGCGACAGTTCTCCAATTGGTCACTTTCAGCATTTAAAATCTTCTTCCACACAATCAGTCCATCTCAGCTTGGGTCTCCCTCTGGGTCTGTTCGAGATGGGTTTATAATTAAAGATTCTTGATGTCATAGATGAGGGATCCATTCGACAGACATGTCCTGCGAATCTCAAGCGGCATATTTTGATGTAGTTGAGATGTCAGCTTCCTTAAAGAGTCTGTTGAGTTCAAAGTTGTACCTGTGTCTCCAAAATCTGTTATCATTGACAGCCCCAAAGATCTTCCTCAGGACTTTCCTTTCAAAAATAACAAGTTGATTTGTCTGGGTCTTTGTTAGAGTCCAGGTTTCACATCCATAGGTGAGAACAGGTCTTATAATAGTTTTATACAAAATAATTTTTGTAGATCTTTTTATCACAATTTCGATTTTAAAAAAAGTTCCAAGGCCGTAAAGCAGCGATTAGCAGCAAGAATTCTTCTTTTTAATTCAAAGCCTATGTCATTACAAGAGTTAACATTGGAACCCAGATATGTAAAACTGTCAACCAGTTCGACTTTAAGATTTCCAACTTGAAGGGCCACAGGGCTCACTGCTTTTGTCACAGACATGTATTTAGTTTTGTCTGCATTAATATTAAGATGCATTTTTTCAGCCGATCCTTTGAGAGCGCTGAATATTTACTATCAATAAGTTGCACTTAAGTAAAAATAAAATTATCAATGCTTTTTTTTTATAACAATACACACAATAAAAATATGAACTGCTACTACTTGGTTAAAAAAATTAATTTCAAAATTACTAATTAATTTTTTGAGGTAAATTTCATTTTTGAACCAGAGAGTTCTCGATACAAATTACTAAAACACCTAATCTATAAACCTTATTATTAAAACTGAAAGAAATGCTTGCATATATATATATATAAACACATTGAAGTACACCCTGTTAAACAACACTAATATTATAAAAAGATACCCGAGGTTTGTAAAAATGAATTTTTCTTAAATCTAAATACCAACTGAATAATTTAAATAAAACTAACACACCAGTATATTTACAACTTAGAAAAGACAACCTAAATTTAAATATATAATTACATGCACAATTACAATATAAAAATTATATAAATTTTATTCATTTTAAAAATATGAAAATAAACTGTGTTATAAAAATCAAAAAAAAAAAAAAATACAATTTCTGTTTACCTAATTTTCCAAACAGAACATTACTTATTCCAGCAAGAAGAGATAAAGTTGTTAAATCTCCTAAGGAGGCAGCTATAGGAGTTGCTACATTATCAGGATTTATATGGCATTTCCTTGAGCATATTACAACTCCAACCATCACACATCCTATTGAAAACAAAGGTATATATAATAAAATATCTACACTTATTACATGCTGTGAAGCAGTTTAAAATAAGTATAAAATCTTCTTATACAAATCAGTGAAAGTGAAAACTTCTTTTCATTAGTCACACCAGAAAATGTTAATACAAGCTTTTCATTGAGTTGTTTATTTGTATGATGATTCATAAGTTTTAAGTCTTTAAGTTCTCCCCCCCCCTCCTTGATTCAGATATTAACTGAAAAATTAAAAGTGAAGAAATAATTAAAATTTTTTATACATTTAAATATTTTTTACAACAGAATGAGAAGCAATGATGATACATCAAATGTAATATAAAATTTTAATTATACAACCTCGGACAATAAAGTTCGGAGAATGAAGTCAGAATGGCTGATTTGGAACACTGGCAAAACAAAACATTGCTAATGTGTAGCGGCAGGTGTTGACCATCTCCCCTCACCACCACCGTTGTTCAGTTTAGACTCATTTGTGTTCCCTGTAAGACTTGTTTTACAAAGTGGTTGTTTAGTATGTTGGTTCTTAACTGAGAACAGGAAAATAAACGAACAAAAGATTAACTTAAAATTTTGTTTTAAGCTTGGCAAGACACCAAAAGAAACTTGTGATGTTTTTACGTGTTTATAAAGATCAAGCACTGTCCATGAAGTGTGTGAACGAGTGGTTCACCCATTTTCAAAAAGCAGGGAAAGTGTTTCTGACAACCCTCATAGTGGAAGACTGGCGACCTCCTTCAGTGATGAAAACATTGGAGAAAGTGAGGAAATTAACCACTAATAACAATTGACTGTGCTCAGGATAACTGAAGAGTTGCAGATCAACCCTGAATCTGTGTGACAAATCGTTACCCAGAATTTAGGGATCTGAAAAACGTGTTATCGATATTGATGAAATTCCTAACATCCAACGAAATGTGACAAGGCTTTTGAACTCTATCCCAAAAAAGAAGACTTCTTGCAAAGTTTCTAGGGCATGTATAGCAGATCTCTGCTGTGTATAGTTATGGAAGGTGATTATTTCGAAGGACAATAAGGTAAATTTCATTAATATTTTATCTACATTAATGTTACAGGTCTATTCACTGAACTTTATTGTTAGAGGTTGTATGATGTACTATAAGATTTTATCTGAACAATAATAGATCAAACAGAAAAATCACCTAATATTCCTTAGATTGCCATAAATTATTATAACACACACAGACTCAACACCATTAAAAAATCCATTCACAAAAAAAAATTATTTTTTAACATAGCATTTAAAACACTTACCTAAAATAAAACTAGCTAGAGATGCAGTAACTATACTTGCAGCACAAAGAAGCAAAGCATGTTCTAAGTTAAATTGACCTTCAGGTATCCAATCCATTATCATTGCAAAAACTGAAGCTAAAAATCCAACCACAATAGCTTGACACTGAAAAGCAAGAAATTGTATAAACATTGAATAGTTATCAAAACATAAAATTAAATTATAGAAAACATACAAAAAATTATATCCAAAAATGTAAAATGTAAAAATGCCAATTTTTAAAAAATGAATTAATTACCCTTATAATTTTTAGAAGATGTATATTTTTCCCTTCAAATCTTTTTGTGGATTCTTTTACCATTTTTTATCCTAAATCTTTAAAAATCTTAGATGCAAAATATTAATTTAAAGAATTCAGAAATATTAATATAAGAAATATTGTATTTAAATATCAAGTTTATTGAATGATTAATAAAATTTGATCAGAGCAATCTTTGTTATTTAAGATAAAAATTAAATAAAGATTTAGAACTAAATGGAAACAAATTCAAAAGTATTAAAAGGGAGAGTTTAAATTTTTTTATACATATCTCCCATATAAAATTATGAAAATAACAAGCATTTTTTTGTATGGCATACATAGTGTGGCTATTAAATAATGAGACTGATGCAGTTACAGCAGAAGTAAGCATGTCTCAAATGCCAATGACAGATAGATATTTAGCTTGCAGTTCTTTCTTTTGAATGCAGTGTCTGTTGCTTCTATAAACAAACCCATATAACTGTAGTCTTTGTTTGCATTAGAGTGAGTTTCTTATGTCGCCGGAAAAATGATACATGTAACAATAGAGTAATGAACTGTTGGGAAATTTCACATGAAGGTTGGAGAAACCACTACTGAAACTTATAATTTATTACAAGTAAATGACAATGAAGGTTTATCATGTGCATGTGTGTTTTAGTGTTTTAAGGGGTTATAGAAAGGCTGAGGAGATGTTGAAAATGATTCCCACCCGGATCGACCTTCCACATTAAAAACGCATGACAATATCAGAAAAAATGGTGATATGGGTTAATTTGATCATCAGTAATGTACTCGTGTAATTTCTGAGACTGGAGGAATTGACAAAGAATCTGTACAGCAAATTTTACATGCAAAAAGAATGTTCTAAAATGGTACCTAAAACTCTTAGGTTTGAACAATAAGCCCGCAAAAATGTTTGCACTGACACTTTGAATGGTATTGCATATGACACAAAAGTACTGAAAAGAATAATAACATGTGACAAATTGTGGGTTTTATTTATGATCATGAAATGAAGTGCAAATATATACCCTGAAAGAGCCCCTCCAACAAGAGCCAAAAAAGCTTGAATGAGCAAATCAAAATTCAAAGCAATGATGGTAGTTTTTTTCAATATTCATAAGATTTTGTACCTTCACTGGGTTCCTGAAGAAAAATTATAAATCAGCCTTACTACCTTCACTTTTTTGCTGAGTTCTATGAAAGAATAAAGAAGAAAAGGATCCGAATTAAGGAAGGACAAGTCATGGATTCTTCATCAAGACAATGTGCAGGCTCATTTCACATTGTTTGTCAAAAGGTTTCTTGCTAAGAACAGAATCCTAGACCATCCATTTTATTCACTGGATGCGACTTCTATCTGTTTCATCAGGTGAAATCTGCATTATAGGGAACAAGATTTGAGTTTGTTGAAGATGTGAAAAATAAAGTGCCATGTGTCCTTCAGGAGCTGACACAAAACTTCCAGCACTGTTTCAAACAATGGAAGATTCACATGGACCATTGTGGAGATAGAGGAGAGGAGCAAATTGAAGTGATATGTATGAAATCATAATAAAAGGTTTTATAGCATCAGTCTCGTTATATAATAGCAACACCTTGTATACTTGAAAAAAATTTTACACTGTCACAAAGATTAAAATACCTTAAATAATACACATTAATTGCCGGTCATGTGAGGTCCTTTTGATTAATAATTTAGTACCTATTAATAATTTTGCTGACATATTTTTAAATCTTTTTGTTCAAAAAGCACATTTAAATTTGAAACATGCGTGTAGTTTATAACATTGCTATGATTCCACTGGGTTCATTGATTGAATGGACTTTAAGACAGCACAAATAGAAATTTATAGACACCAGCTATTTACAGATATTGATTTTCAGTAAAGTAAGAATAATCCAATCTTTATCCAATCAGCATTTGTATCAAAATTCATAAAAAAAGATTTCCTGTTATTCTCAATACAGAGTTCAAATGCTCACTAGCTGGCTTGCTGATCAAGCTCCAACTGTCTTTAAGTTTCAGATTTGTCTGCAAGCACATTGCAAAGCAGCCCTTAATCCTATATGCGACAGAACTTGGATGAGGAATGATGAATGTGAGTGAGTGAGTGATTTTGGGGTTTATTGGCACAAGAGCCGATTTCGGCTATACTGCGCCAAACATTTGTTTTAATATATGTGGTCTAGACGGGAAGAGAGAAAGAAAGAATGAATTGAATGACAAGAAAGAGGGTCAAAAATAGAGAAGGATCACTAGGGTACCCCGAGTTCGTGAAGCCCGTGTTTACCAAAGACAGTAAACCCCGTGGGAAAAGGAAAAGATCACTAGGGCACCTTGGGATTGTGACACCCGTACTCACCTAAAGGTGAGCCCCCTGAAGGGGAGGAATGATGAAAAAGTGGAAATTTTTATGCTGATGAGTACATACAAGGCAATAGGACCCAAGGAGCCAGTGAATGTATAGACAATTTTGATGCAAGACTGAGCTGATAAACAGCTTCCTGGTTGAATGTTATCCAATTAAAACTGTTATCCTCACCAGCTATCTAGAAAGTGTTAAAAGATGTTATAAGTTATTTGGGTGGAGTGATGTCCAGAGAGAAATAAACTTAAAGATAAGAATAACAAAAAGAAAATAATCAAATTTAGCAAAATTTAGTTGCAATAATCTATCTTTGGCTTGAGATAGCTTTTATACCTGCTTAAGAGGAAGTGACATCAATGCATAGGAAGTGATGCAATAAGTGGAAAGTTTTTAAAAGCTCTTTTTGTCACTGAATTGCCAAATTCGGCACAAAGTATGAATTTCATAGAATTTGTAATAATTAACAGAAATTTAAAAATTAATATATTTTATTAGCAAGATAAATGTTTATAGAACTTATTCATGTAGTCTTCAGAAGTGAATCATAAAGAAGCTTTAAACACCAGCAAAATCGGACACTTGCCCTTCTTAAAGTAAAATTTCATAAATTGTTTTTATAACAAAAAGTGTATAATAGCAATGAATATAACACTTAGAAAACCTCTTACAATTTTTTTTTTAATTTAAGAAAAACAAATTCACATTAAAAAAGTATAGTTTTTAATACTTTTTAAATAAATATGTTCAATGTCTGTTGGCATTACAATGTTTTTTGCATATTTTTAAATGTCTATATGGCAGCAGCCAACCATGTGTCTATGCTTAATATTTAATTGTCATTTCATCAACTATTGAATCAGCATTTTTATCAATTGTCATAATCAAATAAGGAAATTGAAGAATTTATCACATGAGAAAATTAGATTAGATATAATCATAAATTACTGTTTGGGTCAAAAATGCAGAATGTAAAAATTCTCAAACAAAGTACGAGTGTAAACAAAATTCAATCATTGTTAGTAGTAACTTAAAGCACACTTAATGAAAATTATATGCAATTATACCTGTATTAAAGCCATGTTACCAGTAGCCATTTTCCATTGTTCTTTTGCAGTATCCATATGACCCAAATTAGCCTATACATAAAAGATTTAACATTAAATCAGTAAACTTATTAATTAAAGTTATTTATATAAAATTAGTTATTTTTAACTGAATGGAACTTACCTGAGTTGATAGTCTGGAAGCTAGAGTCATTTCTAAGTTCCCTTTAAGACCCAATAGAGCAGGAACTAATATAAATATTTCTGAAACTATTTTAAAAACTTCCCAATGCTAGAAATAATAAAAATAAAGTAATAACATGTATATTTAGCATTCTAAATGTTATATATGACTATGCAGTTTTAAAAAAAATGTCAAAGTAAGTAATTAAAATAATCATACTTATTTAAAATTAAGAATCATTGTTATAGTGGATGTTGATTCCCCTCCCCTCTAATTGTAAAAATTAGCCGATTTCTAAAAATACAGGTAGTAAAATATTTCAATGAAAAATTTCTATAGTTACAGGTATACAAGACAAGATAAAAAGAATTAAATCTAATTAATTACATTTTTCTAGAATAAAATTGAAAGTTATTTTGTTCCTTTCTTATGAATATGTCGACCAGGATAATGTAGACTGGTGTTCCGAGACATTGTGGTTTTTATGCTGTAACATGCATATCCCCATATAAATTATTTGCAAGAGGTGCACCAATAGGCATGATAAAAAAAATGATTTTTGACAAACACAAATTTGAAAGAATACTTTAACAAAATATTCATAACAATTACTTTCTGACAAACAAGTTGATGTAAGCATACAATAAAGAATAACAAAAAGTTTTTAAAAAATCACCAGTAATAAGCATTGTATTTTTTAGATGAATTAGAAATCTTTATCAGAAACCACACAGAAAAATAGTAATGACTAAGATGTTGCATAGAAAGTTTAAGATATACTATTAAACTATCTTGTTTACAAGATAAAACTGTCATTTTTTTTTATCTTACAACAAAATAATTCTCATTACTTATATATTTATTATTCTTACATAATTACTCTTAAAATCTAAAAATTGTTAACAGTAATGTAAAATAATACACAATCCATAATGAGCTACTTTTTTATATTACATATAACATGTACATATATAAGGGTCAATTGAATAAAAAAAATTTCCTTCTTTTTCCTCCATTGCTACACCCAAGAAAAGGTGCCTTTTGCCTAGCTTAGTAAGAAGGGAAAACAATTTTTCAATCCTAAAAGTATTATTTGTTAGTGCACTGCACTCAAAAGTTTTGAAAGTGTGCATTTTTTTGTCAATTTTGTAGGGGTCTCAGGGGAGTTCATTTTGTCACGAGGGGTGAAAATATAAACAATTTTTAAACAGGTATAATTCTTTTAAATTTAAAGCCTTTGATGTAAAAAACTTTATAGAATTATAAAACGCATATCATACTCTTTAAACCCTACTAATTTAAGAATAATAGATCTTTTGTGTTTCAAAATGTTTGAAAAATAATGAAATTTAAAAAAAAACTTAAAAATGTAATTTTTTTTATTTTTTAAAAATATAGTTTATTCTATTTATTTGAAAATACTACAGTGTAATAAGGATACATTTAACTTAATAAATAAACTTATTGCTAGTAATTAACGCTACTATTTTAGAAAATAGCATGTACAACATAAAACTTAATATTTCTTATAGAAATATTTATTTTCATATGCTTATAATTTTTAAAGTTATGATTATATTTTAAACATTTTATGCTTTTCTGAAGCCCCATTCTTTTATAAATAATGTGTAAAAGTTTTGAATTATTTCATTTTAATTTTATAAAAAGTCATATATATTTGAATATTGTTCATATTTTCAGCACTCTAGAGAAAGTTAACACCCCTGAGATCTCTTAACTTACCAATGTAGTAACACTATTTTTCTAAATGTGAAGTTTTGGATTTAACGAAAAAAAAAGATTAAAACTTGTAAACTTTTAATAAAAAAAACTTAATAAATGGTAAACATATTACACATTTAGAATATTTTAGCACTATGTGGATCTATTATTGAATATAGTTTATAAAATCAATCAGTATTTTTATTCAGATAGTATACTTTAAAGTCAGATTTGAGGAAATTTAAGTATTACTGATCTTGATAAAAAAATAGTTGTCTTCATGAAGATCCACGAATAGTTGCCTTCCGCCTTTTGTCGCAACGCTGCACATTTTTTCAAATGCTTTTGTCTTAAGTTTGATACAGCGTTCCACTGTCAGGATGTGATGGAGAAGCTTTGGAAATCTGTGTTTGAATCATTTATTACATTAAACCTTGAAGTCATTTACAGCACAATCACAGCTGTTGCTTAATCAGACTCCCTAAAGATTGGAATTGGAGACTAGGAATTGCAATACCAGGATACTGAATACTGGTATTTTGAGTAATTTATACAATATTGAAATACTGGTATTCACAAGTTTAAATACCGGTTTTTTGGTATTTACTAGAAATTTTTAAAATTGTTTCTTATATAATAAGGAATCGCCAACATAACAAAATAGTATACATTTTTATGTTATTGAGTTAATTATTGCACCATGATTAAAATATATTATAAATGAAATAATTTTACATCCATTAGTGAAAATATTAATTGTCTTTATTCCACTCATTCCATTGTTATTATTTTTATTTTTCCTAGCTGGTTCTACAGTTCTAAGGCAACTCAATAAATCCATCATCTGATTTTTTTCATTGCCAGATACAACACATAAAAAACTATCAATCTGAACTTAAAAATATAGACATATCTATCTATATGTATATATATAAATTATATATATTTCTCTGACAAAAAGAACTAAATACACTATTCCTAGCTAAGTTCTCGTTGAAAGAGGAATAACATATCCAAGCTCATCTGCCTACCTTCATCCATCAACACCTGTTACTACAATATCTCCCAAACAGGCGGAATTAATTAGACTGTGAATACAGAGTTGCATCGTACAATTAAGAGAAGTTATAAAATATCTGAATCATCCAAGGCCAAAACTGTCCTATTACAGCTTAGAACGATACTGCACTTGCACAGGATTCGTAGTCTTATATTCGTATCCGAGAAACCAAGGTTGTACTTGTAAAGAAAATGCGTAATATTTTGATATTTTCTAAATTGGTGAGTTTGTTATTTACATTGTATTTGCATATTATACTTTAGAGTTCAAAATGTTTTTCAGATTCATTATACATATATACTCATAAATATTTACCTATAATAATGAATGAGAATAACTTTATAGAACACAAAAAATCAGTTGATAATATTTCGGTTTGGTTTCATTATTTATATGATGAAAAGAATATGATGGCACAGTGTAAAGAAATTTTCTAGAGTTATTAAAAAGAATGGAGGAAATACAAGTGGACTCCATACACATTTAAAAATGAAACCTGATACAAATTTGTTAAAGAGGAAAGAATCTAATTACGATGAAGGTACAAATTTAAGCACAGTTTCTAAGCCCAAGACGTCAGGGATCTTAGGTTATTTCGAAAAAAAGATAATTTGGATGAAATTATAGGTAAAATGACAGTAATATTTGCACTTTTTTGTGATTTAAATAAATAAGATGTTCCTTTATTTTTTTTATTCTTTATATACTGTTATAATTTATAAGTTACAAATTATGTCTTGATGTTTACACTTTCTAATAAAACGGGCAAGTAAAACAAAGAAACACCTGTGTTTTCTTTGTTTATTTTCTAAAATTTCTAATACCAGTACTAAGTTCTAAAAAGTACCGAATACCGTTATTGAACTTTTGATTCGAAATTGCAATTTTTATCACTGACCTATGATACCTTCTGTTTAAGATAAGAGAATCAGGGAAGAAAATTACAATCTGTGCATTGATAATATTTGTGCAGAAAGCTAAGAAACTTCTTAAAATGAGTTATATTTTGCAATTTTTTCCAATTTACTTTATCACCTTTAATAAACAAATCTTAATAAGAATTTTTTTTTGGGTTCATTTTTTGTTCTTTCTTTTTTTTGCCTTTTTACTTAGTTTAGTGACAGGCAGTTTTTCTAAGGTATAGCAATAAAAAAAGGGGATCTTACCCTAATGTACACTAAACATGTAACATATGTACATACATATAAAAAAATCACCAGAATACTAATATAATAATAAAATACATAAACATTGCTATATTATTCTAAATACCTTAAAAAACACATGCACTTAATACCTGAACAACATCTAAAACTAAACCAGCACCAACAGTTCCAAATCCTGCTATAAGGAAAGGCACAAAGACTTGAAGTGCAATAGATAACATAGTCTCTTTTGTATCAGGTATAACAATTTGATCTTCAAGAAGAGATCTGTGGCTATTATCAGTACCAGACTGATCATTATCAAAAGTCCATGTGTGTGTTGAGGCAGGTTTTGAATCTTTGATAAATGCATTAGGAATTAATGTCTCATTAGAATCAATTATGCCACTTTTAAATTCTGAATCTGAAAACTCCTTATCATCTCCAGAATCAGTGTTTGTGGCCAACAAGTGCTCACTTTCAGAAGCTGCTCGAGGAACCATTTTTCTTCTGAAGGCAATTCCTTTACTTGGGCTTAAAGAACTCATTTTTTGAAATCTGTTTATGGTTCACTAAAAAAAAAATGAGATGTTTCAGTAAAAGAGAAACTTTAAAAAATGTAGTTAAGGTAATATATCAGGAAATAAGAAATATTAATAAATTAGAATAAAAGCAAAATCTGAATGAATTACTATAATTTTCAATTAAAAAATCCTTAAGGAAATAACTGATATCAGTGCATAGCAATTGATATGTTCTAATAAGAAGGCAACTTTTCAAATAATAGAATAGACTTATACTAAAAAATTTAGATGTAAAAAACTTTAATTTATCTTGATTCTACTTGATAAAGTGTCTAAGAAAATATAAATGTTTTACATTTAATTTGAGAAATAGCACTGATTTTGGAAAATACAGAATGAGTAAATTAAAAATTAAGGGTAAACTTATTTTCATACAATATTTGTATCATAAAAAAACATTAAGATTTCAATATCAATCACAAGTGTTTACCCCCAAATACAACATATAGAAATAAAAATCTAATAAATACTGATAATCTACAAAATCCTCTTACCAGTTTTAGAATTTACAAAGAATTTTCTTTTAAAAAATTATTTAAAACATTTTAATTTCATACATATTACAATTCAGATCACAAAGATTGATTTTTAGAATGGGAAAACTGATTAATAAGTGTTACATCACTTTAAAATTATTGCTGTATAACAATTTAAATTCTAACTACAAATTTTTTTAGCCTTTTATCAAAGATGTTTTGATTGTTTAGGATGATTTTCATTACAATTCAAATAATTTTTTAAAATAAAAATTCTTGTGGATTACCTTTGTAGAAACAAATTGCATACTATTTTACCTGTTTAATAAATGTTCAGTAGTGAGTATTGTAACAAAAATTGAAAAAATTCAATGCAATTCAATAGTTTAATATTCATGACACCAAGAGATAAAGCAGAATATAGCTTAAGTATTTGAAATAAAAGTATTGTTTACTAAAGACTAATTAATATTTTGAATTATAAAGTAATAACTTATTAGGCGTCTTGAAAATATTAAACTCCGACACTGAGATTGAATTCTTAATTAAAGTGAATGACAAAGTACATTTTTACTGACAATTTATGTTTTTAAATTTAAAATTTCATGTGAATTTCAATGTCATTCACAAATATCTCCCTAAGTATTATAATCAAACTTTGTTGTGTTTTCTTTTTTACAGTCACAAGCCAAATGTAATAAATCAAATTGCTTCTTAATCTACACATTATATGGTTAATTGAATTGCTAACACAAGTGCAAAACTGAGCAAATTCTAGCATTTAAAAACTGTCTGCATTAGCCCATTTAAGACAATTCAGACTTTTTTTTTTTATAAAAGTACTATAGTATTTTGATAGGTTGCAACAAAAAAAATTTACTAATATACCTGCACAAAAACATATTACAAAATAAACATATACATTAATATATTAGAATAACAAGCATATTTTTAATACATTTTTATCAAGTTTTGACAATGTTACATTCTTACGGTGCAATTTTGAACTATTTGGTAGTTAAGAATTTTCATTAAATGCTAGATACAGTAATGGTATTAAAATAGAGAATACCAATTATTTTACAAATTAATATTACAATGTAAAGTATAAAACAGATAATCTAGAAGAGGATAAAAAAAAATAAAAGTTGAATATTTAAATCTCTTGATAGTTGTGTTAGAAACAAATTTTTATTTTACTTAAAAACTATTAATTCTCTATTTATAAGAATAAAATTTTATCAAAAATTCTTATTACAAAACTTGTATTTACAGATAAATAGTAACTAAAAATATGAAAAAAAGCAATTACCTCAGAAAAACTGAAAAATATTAAAATCTCAATTAGCCTCCAATTTTTCCACACAGAGGGGAAAACCTCATTTAAATTCTCTATACATACATAAACAAACATGCCTTTAATATATATTAAGAATTTGCTATAGATAAGAATTGTACAAAATAACAGGACCTGCCATAAAAAATATTAAATAGAAAAGTACACATATTTATAAACATATAAAATCAAATATCCATCTTTTTTCAATACTAAGTATGTAGAAGATAATTATACACACCTAAATATCAGTAAAACCAAAAAAATGAAAAATGTGCAATTTTTTGGAATAAATCACAACTTACTTTTAATTGTTGGTATCATTTCAAGAAATCTTAAGCTAACATTTTAAGGAAACATGCAATAGGAAGAAGATTTGATCTAAAAAAAAGTTAAAGATTAGTGTTAATTCTGTAGTATAAGAGGGAAAAAATCTCAATTAGTTCTTCAAGATATATATTAAAAACATGTCAAAATAGGAAAAAAATTAAATTTTTGTTTAACCACCAATATAATTTAATTCATATACACAAAAATAACAATTCAATAAGAGAGACTGCTTTCCACATTAATTTTCATGTGTTAAATTTTTTTTTATCATTAGAGTTCAGTTAGTTTACAATAAAAAATATCAGTTAATTAATTTTTTTCTCTACATGGTAATTTTACAGAGTTAATTTGATCTTTAAAAAAAATAGTCAGAAACAGATTAATGAGGGAAATGATTTCAGATGGGAAAAATACACTTTAGTTCACATATATCTAAAGTGAAAGGATATGAGCTTTCATCCTTTAAAATAACTTATTTCTTAAGGGGTGGGGGGTTAAAAATTTTTTATTTGCATCAAGAAATAAGTTTTACATTCAAAAGTTACTCTCAAGATTATTTATTTTCATTAAAAAAAATATGACAGCTAGTGAAGTTTTTAAGGCAGGACTAAACATGGCCATTTATTTTTTAACAAAATACAAGGCATTTAATTTTTATGTAAGCACATTTAAGAAAATGCATAATGAAAGATTTTTATTAATTAAACTAATAGGATTAAACATGGAAAAATAATTTGATCTTATTTTTTTTTCTGAAGTAAGGATTTGCTTAATCAGATTTTAACATTGGTAACAAATATAAATGAAATACTTGACAGCAGATTTTTAAAATTTATTTGGTTGTTTTATCAAATGCATGTATGCTGTCGCCATCATACTATTATATAGGCTACTACCATCACATAACTTTTGAATTTCCTTGCTTTTTTGAAAATTGCAATAGTGGATTTTTCTCTTCTGGTAATGGAACATTTTGAATGGATTTGGAAACAACAGGATATATTATTGAAAAACAGGACAGTCTGATTCAAAACAGGATGTATGGTTACATTTGACAAAACACATGCATATGAGTATGTTTTCCTTCAATTTTCATTTTTCCTCATCAGATACTGAACAATATAGTAAGAATATGAATTTCGATACATCATGTATGTAACAATGTAAAAAATAATTACTATACGAATACTGAAAATAGGAATTGAATTGAAATAATCCATTATCCTTCACTATTGCCTCAAGACATTTTTCTATTTCCAAATACTGTACAAACTATAGATGTGTGATCAAATATTTTGATTATCTATATATATAACAATAGTTAAGAATGTGAAATTTTTATTTAAAATGTGAATCACATTTTTCTAACTTTGTTGTTTCAAGTTTTTTTTTTTTTTACCTATCAAAATAAAAAAAGTATACAGATCAAAAACATTTATAATATTCATTTAAAATCAAATATATACCACAGATAAAAAAATAATTTTTTTTCAATAAAAAGTTATAATTTAATCTGTTGGGTACTTTTTTAAGCAAGATGCAGGTGATAAATGATCAAATGCTACTGTCTATTCAAGATGAAATATTACCAACTGTAAATGTTTCCCATTATTGTTTGCATAATTTTTCATGGAAATTCACTGAAATTAGTATGAACTAACAATAGGTATCTTTTATTTGTGCACATTTTATGAGTCATTACCAAAAGTATCCCTCTGAAAAGATTTATAGCCACTTCATATTTCACCAAAAGTGGCATACACAAAGGCACCTCTTACCCATAGGTCAACAGATTTTTAATTTTTAACCACAGAATTTATACCTCAGTGCTATTATCTATGTGTGTTTTGGAATATAACCTCCCTCTCCTCCCATTAAAGAGATCTGTATATGCCACTGAAAGTATAGACCATTTTTGAAGAATGCTCAGATACTAATAATTTTTTGACATGCTATGAAGTTGATGTTTATTGAAATTGCAGAACTAATGGTATTTTCATATTAACTGCATGCCAGAAATTAGTTTATAAAGATGTTATGATTTATAACAACCTATTTTTATGAAGAAGAAAAACCAGGCTGTAAATGAAAAAGAAATGTTGCCAACAAGGACAACTGCTGAACATTTTACAGGTCAAACAAAGGTCACTAATAGCATGCAATTAAAATGAAAGTACCAGAAGAACATTAAAATAACAATTGTGATAAGTTACTAGAATGAGCAATGATGTAATTATTTACCTGAAAAAAAATCAAAAGTTATAATTGATTAAAAGCTTACTCAAGAAATAATAAAATTACATAAATGAATTTACAATGATTGCCAAAACTCATTTGATCATAACTATAAAAGTAATTTAGTAAACAAAAAGTTTTACAAAAAGAAAATGCACAGATCAATATGCAGCATAATACATATAGTACTGTAACATATTGCTCAAAACACATTTTAAGTTAACAATAGCATGAGTGAATAAGAGAAAAAATCACACACATTATTAAAAGATTCTCATTACTGATCGGTAATCACAGGCTGCACAGATAAGGATTTAATCTGAATTGAATCCTTATCTAAATTAAAACTAAGAACAACAAATTTTCTAAACATAAGAAAAAAATTACACTAATCATTTATATTTTCATTTAAAAAAGTTTAGAACATTTAATAGTAATCTAAAATAAAAATATTCATAGAGTAAAAAAGTTTTTTTAATAAGTAAATGAATTTTTAAAGAATACATTTTTTTAATTACAGATTTTACTAAAAGTTAACTATAATAAAATTAAAAGAATTCAATTTAAATTTGTTTCACACAAATTAATACATAAAAACAAAGTACATTTTCTTTTCTTTGCATAAGTTCAAGATTTTTTAAAAAGTACCGACAAGATATTCTTAAATTAGATTCTGCTTCAAATATGCATACTGTCAGGAAGCATATATAAATATGATGCATAAAAGGATGGAAAAACACTATATAAATACTTAAACAATCAAGACTAGTCAAATATTAATTTAGGCATGTATTTCATACATAAATAGCTTTCAAAATATTAGAACAAGTATTACATTTACAATAGATTTAACAAAACGAGATTGATAATCTTTTAGTGCTACTAATAAAAAAAATTATGATTCATTAGCTCGAAGTTTGAATTTAACAGCTTTTAGAAAACATGCTTAATTTACGCACTTAAAAAATTCTTTCGAAAATTTAAACATTCAAAGAGAAATACATTAGAATTTCAAAGCATGTGAATGAAAAAAATATGTAATGTTTACAAACTTAAATAGTAAAATATAATTCAATGACTTTGAATAAAAAGACGCATAGACATTGAATTAAAAGTCCAAAAGTTGTAAATCTGAGTATTTCTTTTGTAATAATTTAATACTCTATTATCTTAATTACTTTGTTTAAATCAAACTTTGTTTTACTCTTCTTAGTTTAATCAATCTAGCTTAATAAGTCTTTAGCTTATTCATTATTTAATCGTAAAATTTCGAAAATGGAGCATTTAAAACCTATTCAAGTACCATATAAGAAATAAACATTTTCAAAGATTTACAGGAACAATAAAAAATTTTTCACAGCAAATAAATCATTTTGCGCATAAAATTATTAATTGCATATATTTAATTGAATTTAATGTTAAATTATTTATTGAGTTAAATGAAGCCTACAATGAAATAAATGATGCCGCTAACCGGCGTTATGCTTGACGAAGTCAAAAAGAAAAATAATACTCCGATAAATTCAGGAGAACGAGGAAACTACCTTGGACAAATGAACTCGCAACATTAATTTGAAACTTCCCCGAAACGTCACTTTAAACATTACACGAAGATCAATGTTTACGTTTTCAAAACTTACCGTAGCCACCACTTGCTCTAAAATTTTGATGAAACCGTAGTCAAAAATCTTTTTTGAGACATGGACACAATGTAAAATTTTTTTCATAAATAAATAATAAGTTCAAATGCAGTTCATTGAAAATGTAACACACAACAAAAATCCAGCCATTTTAATGCGCAGCTAAACAAGTAATTAAGATGGTCTGAAATGTATGTGAGTTATGTACATATAGCAAAGCATAAAAGGGAAGGAAACGACGAATGAACCAACAGTCGCTTTATTCAATCATCTGGGGATTTCATAATTTTGAGATTTATGAGTCAGTAAGAGATACCTTGGACGAAGGCAATTATGGTAATGAGATGATTTATAATGGTCAAATTATAAGGCAGCTTGATTTATTTGGTTTTAATTTACATCACACTTTGAAGCAACACGAGCGTTTTTGGCGACGGGACTCGTAACTTTGAACCATGATGAAACAGAGAGGATGACACCCAAGGTAAAAATCCATCTTTGAACTTCCACACCATGCCAATGGAAGAACTTTGAGCCACGACAGATTGAACATCTCTCCATGGTGGGTCTTCAATGGACAGCTGTATCATCCATATAAGCCAGTAAAAGCTTCCGACTGAAGTGATCATTTTGGTCCAGTAGTATGTCACGTACTTACGGAAACAAGGGTGCCGGGTTCTGTCCTGCCGGATGTGTGCCACTTCAAGTAACTCTAAGGGCTTCAACTCATGACACACTAGCCTCAAGTCCATGACCATAACCACTAGGCATCCGTGCCCTATTATAAGCCAGTGTACTACTGATGTTACATTGAGACAAAATATAATCAAATGCTAGTATATGTGGGCTACATCTACTCGATGCTGAGTGCTGTTGATCTTCTAAATGAGTTCCAAAGCCGTTGGTTAAATAATATTTTATTCACACTGCGCGAGGCAGAAGAACAATGACTTCACTCTATGCCTGCACAAGTTCGGAGCGACCGAAACAATGTTTACATAATAGGGGTGAGGGGATGATGTCATTTCACCCCAGCGCGGTTCAAAGCAGGGATATTTTCACAAAAATTTATAAGTTTTCTTGCCCATCGTATTGTTACTTAAAAACTCGCACTGTGCGTAGAATTTGGATCAGATGGGTCAAAGAACGAAATGGAATCATTGTGAAAAGCCAAGTCTATCAGAGATCCAGAGATCTCACGGATCTAAGTATGTATAGAGGTCCCAAAATTAAAAACCTTTAGCATTCCATGAGATGGGGAAGGAGTTGTGTATTCCCAATATTTAATAAATTATTCGCGTAGATTAATTGAAAGCAGCTTGCGCAGAAACCGATATTGTAATACTATGTAGGGAAAGAACCCCCTGAACGATACATTGGCCCAATATAGTGTTCAGCAACGAATCTAGGTTTTATTCTTTGTAGATAATTGCCGAATGAGAGTCTGGAGGTCTGGCAAATAAAGCCAATCCAAACCATTATTGTTGAATGTCATACACAGGGACGTCTTAAGGCATGGGCCAACTGGGACAGAGCCAAGGGCCTCACTATTGGCGGGGGCCTTGTTTCGTTCTCGACATCGTCTTAATAAGATCATGATCTGGATAATTTTTCACGGGAATTTCAAACTGCATGTCAACCGG
>BMAO01000546.1:0-17072 GCA_019973975.1 Trichonephila clavata
ATGACCTAATTATTTTTGGCAAAAATAATAATTATATAATCCCAATATCAATTTTTATCCGGAATATTTAAAGCTTTCTTAAAATTAATAATAATCCTGTTACAACTAATTACTTGGATGTATCATTATATATTAAGGACTATAAATTACATAGCAATATTTATGATAAAAGAGATGATTTTAATTTTAACATTCTTAAAATTCCATCATGGAATTCTAACTTATCCATCACAATATATCGAAATATTATTTTGAATTATATTTATCGTAACAAGGTATTAGTTAGTGATAAAATCTAATATATATTTAAATATTAATACTTTATTAAACATTGTATAGAACTAAGTTACCCTATTAAATTTATAAAATGTTATATAACAGTCAAATAAAAAAAGTTTTTTCAGTTATACAGTTTATAGATAGATGGCGCCTCTAGCTATGTAATTTTGTAATAATATATTTTATTAAAAATTAATCGTTATGTCTGGATGGTATTTTTATTTTATATAAATTTTAAAAATAAAATATAGAAATTTTAAAAGTATATATATAATTATATATTGTAACATTGCTACTTTCTCAATACATAATAATTATATGCGTTACTGTTATTGTCCATAAGAAGCGAGTATGTATTCACGTGGTAAAGTCTATTAGTTTGGCTTTGATTTTAAATATTTTAGTAATTATTAAAAGCTATAAACATTATAGTATTACAATTAATAGCTTATGGTTTTATCTATAATATAGTTAAACTTCTCTAGAAATTTATTGCTTTCCCTATGGCCCAGAATACTGGCAAATTCAGGTGAAAGGTTGGCTGGCCAGAAAACTTTGTTTAAACCTGCATTCCTAGTTTCCTAAGGCTGGGAGTTTGCTTATAGTATTTCTGTGGCTAAATCTTTCCTATTATGACGATAGTTATCTTAGGTTTATAACTATTTTTGTATATTTTTGTAATATAATATATATATATATATATTGGAATTTCTGATAAAGCCATGCAAGGTGAAATCTGATCTACTTGATAGAAAGTGTAATATGTTTATTGACACATAGTGGTAAGATTGGCCTAAGTTATAAGAAAATAAAAATATTTATATTTTTCTTTCTATTTGTAAATTGGAATGAGGATGCTGTTATTTTTTTTTTTCTTACCTAAGAGGGACCAAGATAACCCAACAAAAGCTTAAAGCTTCAGAACAAGATTCCTATAATGTTATTAAATCTTATTAATTTTACTCAATAGATACATAGGTTGCATTTTTAATAATTGATTGAAAGGTTATATTCATCACATTTAGAAGCAACGCAAAGACTTTATTTTTAACCACAGGTTGATGACAAGAACGACACCCGAGATAACACTTCTCTCTAATAGCTTTTACACCAAATTCAAACTAACCATTTGAACTATCATTAACCCATTAAGGATCCAAGTTTAAATTATTTTTCTTCAAAATATGAAAATAAAATTAATATATAATCAACAATTAAAGTACGAAAAAAAATTAAAATTTTTCTTTTACTGAAAAGTAACAAAAAAATGTTTTAAAAATTATAAAGTTAATTTTCCGTGTTCGCAAAGCCGATCTCCTAAATGGGTTGTTAACACAAAGCTTTTAAACTTTCCGAAAGAAATATAGACAGGGGTGAAACAACCTTTTTGGGAAGAGTGCCACTATATGATTAAAAATTAGGCGGACCACTTGTAACTTTTCGAACAAACAAAACAATAGGAAAAGGTGAAAAAATGTAACTTGTAGACTTATTGTGGAATTTTTACGCAAATAGTACATTTTTATGTAAATCTAAGGGTGGAATTAGAAAATAATATAATAAATAAGACAAAAGTACAAACTTAAGCTTTATAATTAATAAACTTTTTACAGGTTCACAAATTAATTAGGTTAGCTATGGAAAAAATAAGTAACTTGAGACATCTAGTTCTAAATAATTATTAAACAGTCAGTACTTTTTTAACGTGGCTTTTGAATTTGTAGTCTTTTTTTTTTTAACCAACTCATTAATATTAAGATTAGTACTCGGAGATGCTAACAAAATTATGTTGTTTTTTAGGTGTATATCAGTAAATTTTGAGTTATATTTTGATTTTATTAAATTCATAACAAAAAACATTTCTTCAAAAACATATTGATCCAAACCTACAACAATATCTGACAGCCAAATCAAATAAATTTGGAAATTGCTTGCTCGTACAACTTTTCAAAATTCAACATAATTCGGATTCTTTGCAGTTCAAATAAGTTCCTTATATTTTTACTTTTTGATGTAGTATGGAGCTGTAGATCAATATTTCCGATTTGGGTTTCAGGTGGGTAACAATAAACGTTTTGCCGAGAAATTATGGAAAAAAATGTATGAAAATATCAACATTTTTTTACGTTTTTTTTTTACTATTGTCTTGAAAGTCATCAAACCTAGCACTGAATGAATACTGCAAAATGGATATTAAACTTTTAAAACTATCGTAACTCGAGGCATTATTAACTTTGATAGATAGTTCTTGCATTAAAGTGAAATTGTTAATCTTTATCTCCAAAATCGAGAAAAAAAGAAGATATATGATCAATTAGAGTAGAAAAAAAGTATACTCTTGTCATTGTAGTTATAAATTTAAATTATTTAAATGCCTCATTGTATTGGTAAGCAAAGCTAAATCCCAAAGTCAATCTGCATTCTTGAGTATCAAACACTCACTGGGTAGTTCTCATTGTTTTCTTCCAGATATTTTAAAACACGCTCCATCAAATTCCAAAATCTCACGAATGCACTTCCTTTGAAAAGCCAGCTCGCACAACAATGAAGGAGTATTTTCTACTTTATAATTTCTACTGTAATTCAATTAAATGTATTTAAAATAAATTTGATGTCTTTTTTTTTTTGTCTGGGACAACCGCATTTCAATAAAACGGTAGTAATAATATTAATTATCTTTTTGAATTTTTAAATAAGTTTTCGCGTGGTACTATTACAGCACAGTCGTGCCACGGGCTGGCCACCCCTGATCTAAGATTTTATTGACAATTAAGGGGCATGAAAGAGTTTATGAAACTAAGTTTGACTTGTACATTATACGTTGCTTATGATTTTTTTCCTTTGTGGATTATCTTTTTTGCATATTTTCTAAAAACAGTAAAACTTTCTCACAGTTAATCAAATCATAAAATTCATTAAATTCTTTAAAATTGGTTCTTTGTTTTAAGATGTCTTAAAAATAAAAGTTGCTTTATGATACACAAAAGTATAGTTATTCTTTGAAAATAAAAATCAATATATGACTATTATTTACGCAACGGATTTTGAAAGAAAAGATGTCTTTCACGATAGTATGTGTAGTTATAACAATTTTTTCATTGAGAAAACAAATCGCATATATATAAAAAAAGGTTAAGGAGTGAATTATTTGTAAAAAAAGAAGTAACTGATAAATTATCTATCTCTCTAAACATGTATTCCCACTAAATTCCTTTAAATTTATTTTGCTATAAAATGAAGCCACCTGTAAATAAACCTTTCCAAAATATGATAATATATTTATAAATCAGCCACAAAAACAATTTTAAGCAACTTACAATATGGTATTAAATAACTAAAATTAGAATAATAGTATATTATTTATCCTGATACGTAAAATTGCGTTACGAATAATGAATCATAATTGAAATATTAAATTTTCAATTATAGTTTTCCATCAAAAAAGTACCGTTCATTTTCATTGTTAAAATTTAATTTCAAAAATTTTTTGCCTAAATTATCCGAACCTAAAAAACATTTACTGATACTTTTCTGTCCATGAAGCTTTAATGCTTTTCTCTTTAAGAACTGATGAATTTTTTGTTGATCTTTGAATATTAAAGAAAAAATTGTAACTGTAAAATCCTGGTTTTATTTAATTAAGGAAAAAAGAAGTTTTTTTTTGTTTTTTTTTTCAATATTTCAATAATTAGTCGATCTTTGTGATCATACTTTAAAAATCCCTAACTCCATGACCACATATTAAAAGAAGAAAAAAATTCTACTCTATTTCTCATTATAATTAACATTACCAATCAATGACTACTATTTAAAGTAGTCATTGATTGACTACTATATGGTATGACTACTATTGGTGTCACATTTAGATTCCGAATTGCTGATAAATTCATGACTTGCGAAATCTTACCAGCTCGATCGAAATTGTGATACGTTTATGTACACATGGCGGTCCGATTGGCTTAAATTATATGAAGAATTAATCATTATTTCTATCCTTTTATTAGAAAGAATTAATAATTTTATTTTTTAACTGGAATGCAGCTGTTATTATTTTCTCACCCAAGAGCTTAGAATTACAGAACCAGTCTTCCGTGGAATGTTATTAATTAGTCTTAATGTCATTCATTTCATACATAGAGTGTATTTCCAATTATTAATTGATGGTTAATTAATGAAACATTTTGAGTCAACATGAAGACTGATAATTTTGAAAAGGACAATATAACTGAGTTAACACTTAACTGTTCTAATTACACCATCACATCTATATTACTCGTTCAAGTAATTATCGACACATTTATTCACATAACTCGTAATTTCTGTAAATATTTAATATAAAAGTTTCCTCTTCTAACATGTTCACACTGATAAACCTTCTATGCAGAGTTTAAAGCAATAGTCCTGAAATACGAGTACCACTTAAATCTCTTCATCAAAGGTCAAAATACAGATTTAGAAATTCATTACGTATTATAATTACGCATAATTTAAATATTTTAACATTAAAAAACAACATAAAATGTAATTATTACTTCAAGGTAAATGAAAACAAATGAAAACTGTACATATTTATTTATTTTTTAAGAACATTTATTAAAATAAGGAGTAAACAACATGAAATAAAATCATTTCTTCAATGCATTTAAATAAAAAATTAAAACTTTCGTGAGAACTTTGTCCTAGTAAAGCGATACTTAATGAAGCAATATTAGGGTATAATTTTTGACTTTCAATTTGACACAAGATTCTAATGTTCAATTGTTAAGCAGCCTTCTTTGTCAACTCAAATTAGATTTCATATGAGAAAAGATTTGTTTGTTGTTCACATATAAGTGGAACCAAAAATGGAAAGCGGAGTACGTTCAATTTTCTTCAAATAATTGAATAACTTCGGTATCGATATCCAACAATTTAAAATAGCTTTCGATTAAAATTGAATCAATTTTTGGAAACTAAAAATAAGAACTGACCGATTCAAATTTTCGAAGCGAGATTAAAGTGATTTGAAGATTTAATTTAGAATGAAATACAACTATATAAAATTGCCTTCTTTAATGATTATTCTATCTTTCACATTTCGAATAAGCAACATGTGTCGTGTTTTTAGCTGTAACATTTTAAAACGCAAATTTATAACAGTCCCATTCATTCTCGAAAAAGCTAAATCAGTTGTTATTTTTCTTTAAATCCGATGTGAGAAATTCGTTACAAAATTAGATTTGCTCTTCTCGTGTCTCTTTGTTTTATGGCAAAGAATTGAATACAAGGTATAGCTTTCAATAAAAATGCGTTAGATGCATTCACTCTATTTTTACAAGCTTTTATATTTAACTCTATGTATGTATGTATGTATGTATGTATGTATGTATGTATGTATGCATGCATGTATGCATGTATGTAATTTGCTCGGGTGGAATCTTGCAACTCAATTTTCAAGCTGATATCTTCACTCCATTGAGACGAAATTTTGTATACACGTTTAGTTTGGATGACAATGCATGTTTTGGCAATATATATTCCGATATTGCAATTAATTAAAAAGATATTAATTATAAAAACATTAAATTAGTTTGGGCGCCGACTTCGATATATCTGCATTATTGTAATAATGTTATTGTTACAACAATGACAAAAGTTGCCGTCGAAAATTGGTTTTCAGCCAAACTGGAATTTCATAACGTTGCGCTATTGACTGTATTAATTAACTTTGTCTAAAAAATAATTACATTTCTACAACGTAAAAATAATCTAATTTCTACAACGTATGCAATTTTTTTACAAATTTCTATCTATTTTCTTGGATTTAAATTCAAAACAAAAAAGTAGAGCTATTTTTCAAGTAGATTGGTACATTGTATACCTTTCTCAACGCTGCCAAGTCAAACTGAGATGGAGTATTGAAGAAATTCTTAAAAAAATTTATCTAACTTTAATTTATGAAACTCAGACAAAAAATAATTACAGAATCGGAAAGATCATTTTTTTATGTATCTTACCCATCAAAAAGGAATCCGCTAGGAAAACAATAAGAGAAAAATATTATCTAGAAATGCAATGTACAAGGGGTGATCAAATGAAAAGGTACGAAACGACACGGTGGGTACAAATATAGACTTTATTCAAAATATACACCATAGGCCTGAGCACAACGATCCCACTGATGAACAAACCGCAGGATTCCTTGTTCCCAGAATTCCTGTGGCTGTGACGAGATCCAGTCCTTCACAGTGTCCTTGAGTACGTCGTCCGAGTTGAAGCGCTTTCCTTTCAGGTGTTTCTTCAGTGGACCAAACACATGGAAATCGCAGGGTGACATGTCCGGACTGTAGGACGGATGGTCCAACGTCTCCCATTGGAACTTGTCCAGTTCCATTTGTGTGACTCTGGAGACGTGTGGACGCGCGTATCATGGAGCAGAACCACACCCTCCGTGAGCAGCCCCGGTCTTTTGTTCTTGATGGACCTGCGTAGGCGTCGGAGTGTCTCACAGTACACATCGGAGTTAATGCTTTTTCTGTGCTCGAGTAATTCTGTGCTCGCATCATTTGGACGCCGCTTTTTATAAGAGCCTTTGCTTTCTCCTGCGCATGCGGGCACCCGCGCATGATCCGATCCCAGTCAGAGTCTCCAATGGCATCCCGAGATGACTCGCTACATTCTCCCTTGGCGGAATATGCAAATATTTAACTGTTTCGTTTTTATGTCGTTTCGTACCTTTTCATTTGATCACCCCTTGTATTTTCGATTAAAAAAATAATTTTATACTAAAATAAATGAATTTTTTAAAGAAATTTTCTAATTTTACGCCTACAAGTAATTTAAATATACCTCATTTTATCAGCAGTAATCTAAACAAATAAAAATTTAAAATTAATTAAATTCCTTAAATTTAATTACAAATAGAATCTGTTAATTTTATTTGGGTTTTTTTTGTTTGAAAAATTACGGCAATTTTGTTTCTCTAGATGAGTTAGGCTCATTGTAAAAACCAGCTCAAGGTTCTTTATAATCATAAAATGTGCCAAAAGAGAATAATTTGCAAAATGACCTGAAATATTTTAAAAATAAGGAGAAAAAAAAATCGAATCTTAGAAGAAACTTTTCGTTAAATAGAAAATGCACTTCGCTATTTGGAGTTGTTTTACGAAGAAAAGGATAGTATGTGCTTGGTTCCAGGAAAAAGTTCTTAAAACAGAGAAATTCCCAAATAGAAGCTCGTTACATGGAGATTTGACTGTATAAAAATAATGCGATGGTTAATTATTTTTTCAAATCAAGTTTCTAAAGATGACCTGAGCAATTAAAAAAAAATAGATTCTTACGTAGAAGATATTCAATGTCCAGCAAAAAATTATCATTATTTGATAAAACTTTCTTTTTTGATTACAACATGCGTTTTGAATCTTAAGCATTTTATTGATTAATAAAAATATTTAAATGCCTTTTGAAGTTTTTTAATAAATAACTAAATTTTTCTTCTAATATGTTAGAGAAAAATATATCCCTTATCTTCAAAATATTTCAAATAAATATTATATTCTTAAAGTTATTTCAAAAATAGTTAAAATTTTAATTAAACCTTTAATAACTTTGTCATGTATGAAGATAATCTCACTAAACCTTTTTTTTTTGTATGTAGATTAATATTACCCAAGATTGAAAAAAATTGCTTAAAAATTAGGGATTTAAAAACATTGTGTTTTTAGTCTAATACCCTTTTTAACAGAATTAATTCAGCTAAACCAGGGATGGCGAACCAACGTTCAATGAGTTGAACAGGCTGAGAAACCTGTCCAGTGATAACTAAAAAGTAAAAAATAAACTAAAAGTAAAAAAACTTTTTTAAGAACAAGCTTTTATTTAAACGCGCTAAAAAGAATAAAATAAACTTTTTCTTTAAAACTTTTTTTACTATCAACTTATAACGTCATTACACAATTTATCTATATATATAAAGGAGAAAAGCGACTCACTGACTGACTGACTGACTGACTAATCACGAAATCTCTAGAACTATTCAACCTACAGACTTGAAATTTGATAGACATATTCCTTTGATAGAGTAGACATCAGCTAAGAAAGGATTTTCCGAAATTCGAAACGCAAGGGGCGTTACGGGGTGTTAAGGGCTTTAATAATAAATGTTTCCATGTTTAAACTACTTGATGAACAATCTTGAAATTGGGTAAGCGGATTCCTTTGAGAGAGTAGAGATCCGCTACAAAATGAGTTTGCTTAAAATTGACCCCCAAGTGGCGTTGCAGGGGCTTAGGGGCATTATAGATAATTATTTCCATTTTTAAACTATTTGACGCACTGTCTTTAAATTTGATATATAGATTCCTTTCGTAGAATAATGATCAGTTACAAAACGGGTTTTGTGAAAACAGACTTCTAAGTGGCGTTGCGGGGGATTAAGGGGCGTAATAGATAAATATATCCGTTTTTAAACTACTTCACCTACCTGCTTGAAAAATTGGTAGGTAAGTTTCTTTCCTGGAGTAAATATCCGCTACAAAATGGGTTTTGGGAAAATTGACCCACAAGGGGTGTTGCGGGGCGGGGTGTTTAAGGGGCGTTATAAATTCCTTTTTTTAAGTTATTAGACGTACAGTCTTGAAACTTAGTAAGCAGATTCCTCTCATAGGGTAGAGATACGCTAAAAATGGGTTTCGTGAAAATTGCCCCCAAGTGGCGTTGAGGGGACTTAAGGGGCGTTATAGATAATTATTTCCATTTTTAAACTATTTGACGCACTCTCTTTAAATTTGATATATAGATTCCTTTCGTAGAATAATGATCAGTTACAAAACGGGTTTTGTGAAAACAGACTTCTAAGTGGCGTTGCGGGGGATTAAGGGGCGTAATAGATAAATATATCCGTTTTCAAACTACTTCACCTACCTGCTTGAAAATTGATAGGTAAGTTTCTTTCTTGGAGTAAATATCCGCTACAAAATGGGTTTTGGGAAAATTGACCCCCAAGGGGTGTTGCGGGGGCGAGGGTTTAAGGGGCGTTATAAATTCCTATTTTTAAGTTATTAGACGTACAGTCTTGAAACTTAGTAAGCAGATTCCTCTCATAGGGTAGAGATACGCTAAAAATGGGTTTCGTGAAAATTGCCCCCAAGTGGCGTTGAGGGACTTAAGGGGCGTTATAGATAATTATTTCCATTTTTAAACTATTAGACGCACAGTCTTTATATTTGATAAAGAGATTTCTTTCATAGAGTAGAGATCAGCTATAAGAAGGTTTTGTGAAAACAGACCTCTAAGTGGCGTTGCAGGGGAATAAGTGGCGTAAGAGATAAATATTTTCGTTTTTAAACTATTTGACCTACCTGCTTGAAAATTGGTAGGAATGTTTCTTTCATGGAGTAAATATCCGCTACAAAACGGGTTTGGAGAAAATTGACCCCCAAAGGGTGTTGCGTGGGGTTAAGGGCAGATATAAATAATTATTTCTATTTTTAAACTATTAGACTCACAGTCTTGAAATTTGGTTAGCAGATTCCTCTCATAGGATAGAAATACACTGCAAAATGTGTTTTGTGAAAATCGAACCCTAGGTGGTGTTGCGGGGTTCAAGGGGCGTTATTGATAATTTTTTTGCATTTTTAATTAATTGGACGCACAGTCTTCAAATTTTGCTAAGCAGATTCCTTTCATAGAGTGCAATTCCCCTACAAAATGGGTTTTGTGAAAACAGACCCAGAAGTGGCGTTGCGGGGGCTCAAGTGGCGTTATAGACAATTATCCCCATTTTTAAACTGTTCGACGTACAGTCTTGAAATTTGATAAGTAGATTCCTTTCGTAAAGTAGAGAACCGCTACAAAATGGGTTTCGCGAATATCAACTACCAAGTTTAATTTCGGGAAATTAAGAGGCGTAATCGATAAATATTTCCATTTTTAAACTACTTGATCATCCTGCTTGAAAATTGGTAGGCATGTTCCTTTCATGAAATAGAGTTCCTCTAACAAAGAGTAAAATGAAAATTGACCCTAAAGATGTTTGCGAGGGGTCAAGAGGAGTTACAGAAAAAAATTCCTGTTTTTAATTGTTAGACCCATATACTTGAAATTTGTTAAGCATGTTTCTTTTGTTGAATAGGGATCCACTAAGAATAAATTTTAAGCAAATCAAGTTCTGGGGGTAGCAGGGGGGTACTGGGACGTATTGACAAAAAAAATTACTTTTTTCGAGTTACAAGGACTATAATAATGAAATTTGGTTTGAATTTTTCTTTTGTTGAATTGAAATCCGCTAAGAGCGGTAATTTTGGAAAACGGCTCTCAACGGGATTACGGGGATATTGATAGTAAAACTTTTGCTTTTTTCTGTTAGACTTAGACTTGAAATTTGGCTTGCATGTTCAATTTTCGGAGTAGAGATCCACCGAAAATTGGTTTTGCGGGAATCCACTTGGTTTTTGATTTACGAAAGAGCAAACATCATTCTATGCTTCAATTTTAGAGATTTTTAGAAAATACAAATTAAATGAGTTTTGCCCCTTTTTTTTATCAACAGGTGACAGTTACAGGTATAAGTATATTTTTCAATTCAATCGAATTCTTAATGCTAGGACTTAGATATCACTAATTTATACATATATATAAGCAGTAAAAATTTATAAAACATCATGAAATACCCAGCGAAGCGGGCGGGTAACAGCTAGTATGATATAAAAGCTTGTCTCGAGATTTAAGTATTCGTATTTACTTAGTTTGAATTTTTACAAATTAAAATCAATCAGGTCAAGTTATTTATTTTACTTGTTTATCTACACAGGTAAATCTCGCGACAAGCTTTTGTATCATATAAATTGTGTAATGACGTTATAAGTTGATAGTAAAAAAAGTTTTAAGGAAAAGTTTATTTTATTCTTTTTAGCGCGTTTAAATAAAAGCTTATTCTTAAAAAAGTTTTTTTTACTTTTAGTTTATTTTATGAGATAGTTATATATTTCACAAGTTAGTAGATGCCTCTGAAAATTGTCAGGCGTGCCATATGTTACCGACGCTTGGTATAACACAGGCATGTCAAAGTCATTTGATATCACGGGCCATATGAGCTATTTTATATTAAGATGAGGGCTGCATGTTTCTAATGTTCAAAAATTTAATAAAACAGGATTTTTAGAATCATTATATTCTATATTTATAAAACTCAATGTATTATATAGTATGCATACATGATCATTTAATATTTAATTTTGTTTTTAAGCTATGTTTGTTTTTATATTGTTTTATAATAAAAACAAAAAAATTAAAGTTATTATACAAAATACAATTTAATATTAATATTGTTCTTATTTTCTCAAAGCAAGTCGTCAAAATTTGGTTAAACACATTGAACTGATGTAATTTTTAAAAAAATGTTGATAAATGTTGATCATTAGAAAGGTCTAGATCATTTAACCTAGACCTTTCTGAATTTCTGTTATTTTTTGTTAAAGAAAATGGTTGCTTGCATAAATAAGTGCTTCCAAACTTAACCATTATACGCGGTTTCTTAAAATGATAACATTTTAAGAAACCGATCTACAAATATGAATATGTATGAACATCTAGAGTTCCCACTTCAAAACATTTTGTTTCAGCAAAGAATCACAATAGATTTCAATTAATTCCATTTATAACTTTTCCTCAACAATAACAATATCGATAGATAGAGGCGAAGTTAAGAAACGGAATAGTAATTCAAAATTTTTAAAATCAGAAAACATTCGATCGAATCCCATTTCTAACAATTTAGTTTGGTGAGACTATTCTGTAAATTTTAATTTAAGGGATTTAATAAATAGATTTTTTTAAAGCTTTCAAATCGAGACAAGTTTTCTCTTTCTCTGTTTGTAATAATTTTTGTTTAAAAGCGTTAATATTATCAAATAGCATTGTAGCAAAAAGATTTTTGACTTGAAGTTTAAGTTAAGTTGACTTGCAATATCAACTGAGAAAGTCAGGTACTTTACCCAATGTTCATCTTTTAATTCAGCACTTTCATAATTTTTATTTCCAAGAAAATGATTTCATCCAGCAACTTAAAAAATCGTTTTAACATTTTATGAATCAAAATCCATTGAGCTCATGTGTAATATCTTTGACCTATAAATTCACATTCAATATCATCCAGAAATGAAGCAAATCGACGATGCCAAATTCTACATTCTCGAATATAGTTTACAATTTTACTGACTATTTTAAAACATGTCCAGTATATCCAAGTACATGCCCAAGAACAGTACTTGCTATGAAATAATACAATGCAAATGATCAAAATTACTATTACCACGCTGTTTTTGCTTGTTTCTTTTTATCTGGCAACTCCTTTAATAATACTGGCCATGGTAAGTGCTCTATCAGTTTCAAGACAAACCTACTTTTCCAAGGATAACTTACACTTCATGAAGATTTTCAAAAGTGCATCAAAATAATGTATTACGCATAACGCAGCTCGACTCTACTATAATTCTCGATTATTTCATCACCTCTGCTGGCTACAGAATTTCAACTTAAATTACACTTAAAATTTTTTACTTGTACTGGACATATCGTATTTATTCGAAACTAAGCCGCACCCCAAATTCTGAACAAGTTATTGTGAAAAATGAAAAATAATATAAAATTTCTATCGATATCAAATTTTAAGAAATTAAAATAAATTTTAAATGAGAACTAATAAGCGAATTATTTGTTATTTTATCAGTATTATAAAATTTAATTACGTACGGGACCCCGTAATTGCTTCAAATACCCCATTCAACAAATTTCTTTCCCTTCGATTCTAAACTACACCCGATTTTCAGCAGCATTAACATTGGAAAAAAAGTGGGATTTAAATTCGAGTATATACGGTTGTTTGTTTGGAAAATTCTTTACGTATTTACCCTGAAATATTAAGTTTTTTTTTATCAGCACACAATCTATAAACATATCTATCTAAATTTAAATATCAGAAAAAAGAAATTTTTAAAATCATTTTCATACTCGAAAGGGGAAAATTTAAACTTCGTAACAACATGATAATTTTAATTCATATGCAAGTATACAAATTGAATAATACTAATATCAACTGAATACTGACAATAATAAACATGATCAGTAGCTTAGGTTAATCCATTAAGGATTAATGAGAGAAGTAACTCAAGTTTTAAAAAGGAGTATTTGGAAAAAGGAAAACTTCGCAATAAGGAGCCGAAATGATCAAGTAACACATTGGAAAGTTATTTAAAGATAAGATATTCATTGACTTAAAACAAGGAATGTAAGAATATTTCTGTTATAAGAATACATTTGGACGTATTATAACTGAATTATTTAAAAAGTTATAACATTTCCTATCACAACTCTATAAAATGACACTTGTAGGAACTAGTAAGGAAAAGAAATGAAGGTTAAATTTAAAATTTATTTCACTTTATTTTTGAACCTTTCAGAGATGAAATATATGAAAATTAAGGAATTAAGTCCTGCTTGATATTTTACAGGTCCTAGATTTTTTTGAGATACCATGTCAAAAAAAAAAAAAAAAAAAAAAAAAAAAAAAAAAACTGAAATATATATATATATATATATATAAGTTATAAATATATAATTAAGATAGGATTTAAAAAAAAATTAGCGTACGTACACCTCAATGTTATAACAGATATAAAAATCAAGTAATAAATAGAAGATGAAAAATACTGATAAAAATATGGAATCTATCTACTTAATGTATTTAGGTGCTAATAGTTTATATGTTTGGGTTATTTCTGAATAATTACAATATTTTTGTTTTAAATCATTGAAAAAAATAGGTAGAAAATGTAACTAAAATACCAGATAATTCTGTAACGAAATACATATTAGAAGTTTATTTAAAATATCCAAAAAATTATGATTCCCATTCGAATAGTTCCTAAAGTAGAGTTCCTAAAGCAAGTTCATTAGTTTCTAAATGTATATCTTAACAAAGTAAATCATTAATAAAATTATATATATATCATAATAAATATTATTCATTATAAAATTTAAAACGGTATTAGAAAACAGGAATTAAGTTATAAAAGTACATCCAGTGTTTTAGAGTTTAAACGGAAAGACTGATTAAAGAAATATATAGAACAAAACACTCAAAGACTATAAATGATTCTAAGAAGAAAAAAAAAATTCTAACTTAATGAATAATTTTATATTTGTCTAAGAATATATTAGGTAAAGATTTATTTTGTAATTTTGAAAAAATTTGAAAATTAATAACCGTGGGAATCCAATTTTAAAGAAGGAACTATATTTATTGAAAATTTGGTAATTTTCTCAACCTGCATAGAAACTAAACGTGATCATAGTTGAAAAATGATTAAAAAAACAAAAGAATATTATGATATTTATCCTCCAGTTATTGGCCTCCTTGTAGAGGGGCTGATGCACGTTAAATGTGTCGAGGCTCAAACGTCTTCCCATTGGTGTGGGATGGAAATTAAGACAAGGGGGTGCCAGGTAAGGTGTCGTCCTCATCCTTTGGGCATGGTTCAAAATTATTAGGTCCGATGCCAAAAATCTCCTCTTGTAGCTGAATAGGGGTTGACGTTAATATATATTCACTCTCTCTACAGTTATTAGAGGTATTCAACTGTTTGTGTGTGTGTAATTCTATGAACGGTTTTAGATTATCTCCATAAGCTAATAATATGTTGTACAATAATAGTATTCAGTGGCGCACACAAGGGGGTTGTCCTGAGGGTCTGGACACTCCCCAAAGCCTTGAGATTTTTTTCGATTGATGATAATCCTATGTATATATATATAACGTAAAATTTAATTAAGTACTTGCAATTAACAATTTATTTTATTAATTAATGCTAATTATTAGTTTATTAATTTATTTTTTTACTGCTTTTTGTTAACAAAATCAGAAGACTCAATTGGTGTCGTCTTGATGTATGATACGAGTTGGGAGACTTTCGACCGTGGACTCCCCCCCCCCCCCCTGAAAATATTTTGTGTGCGCTACTGATAGTATTTGTTTTCATTATAATCATTTGCCCATACTAAAGGGGAAAAACATTTCTTCCTTAATATGCTCTTTGTACATTAAAGTCTTTACTTTCAAATGCTTTTTCTAATTTGATCATTTATATTTTGTATATGATCAAAAAATATTGTTCCTAAAGTAATATATTTTTTATCTGCTTATAATTTTTATTAACATCGTAACATTTTAAAAATGTTTTGCAAAAATAGTTTTGGCCTATCTAGTGGAAGGAAATGGGTGTAGTGTCGGAATGCTTTGTTCGTCTTGTTATGCCCCCCTCCCAGATCAAAGCGAAGCAGATGTTTTATCTATTTTACAGTAGCGTGATATTGGTTAATTTAAATGTTAAATTCAATTACGTCATGGCTATTATTTACATTTTGAGTTAACTTAGTAATTAGATTATTACAGTCCAAATTCTGTTGTTTTTTCGAGAGAGAAGTTTTTGGCATCCCTTTTCGTTCTCTCTCCCGCCCTCTCTAGGGTTTGAGAACATCGCAGACGGCTCGGGTTGCATCCGGTATGTCGGCGAAATTAGGGGGTGTTCCTTGTGGTGTCAAAGGTTGTCGGGCGATGTCCATTCACACTCACAGCTGTTAGGTGGGGATCCTTACAGCCTCTATATTTCAATGAAAGATCAGAGGAAGGAAGGTCTTTGATTATTCTAGTCTCATTGACTATACGATGAGAAATTATTTTATTATGGAGTGAACATCCTGATATCCCCTTACAATTATAACTAATTAAATGATGAACCAGGTTTATCGTGGTCATGTTATATCAAATACATTTTAAACACTTTTTGTTACATAATGCTGTATTTTTTCTTAACTAAATTACCACAAAAATAAATCTCAGCCAAAGATACAGCTTCTTGTAGATATAATCCAGCATTAAAATATAGAGAATAGAATAATAAGAAAATTGAGTGAAATAAGCAAAATAAATTTCGGTTTTTTCGGACAAACTATTGAAAACGGTGTTTTGTCAAATTTAATGCAGTCGCATACTATTGAAATTGAGGCACCACATATCTACGAATCCAATTTTTCTGTGTTATTTAGCAACCAATATCACAATGTGTCAACAATGTAATGTAAACTATGTTTTACATTGTCTCATTTCAAAACTATTTATCAAAGTAACAAATGTACTCGTATTTGTTATCAACTGTATAAAATATGTTAAAAAATATAATGTAATTTTTGCAGAAGTTTATCAAATTTGTAAAAATTCATGTGTTTTATCACAGTCCCAATTTCATATACGTTATAGGTTGGATGATATTTGATTATTTGCACGCTTCTTTAAAAAGTTTGTTTTGTCAACATATATACATGTGAATGTATAATGCAATTATTTATGAGAACAACGTACTTTTATTTTGAAAAAAAAGTGCTATAGTTGCAATTTGATAAAAATTATCTGTGTCATTACACATTTTGCGATATTCAATGTTTTACCAGATTCTTTTACTCACTTTGCGCGATACAGTTTTTATACGTCATTATGAACTAGAATCGGTACAATTCTCTGTATAGAACATGGATGAATAATTGATCTACACTAGAGGCTTGAAAAAAAATCTTTGATTCAAAAGTAATTTTTCCCCAACTTCATGATTTATTAAAGTGAACACGGAAGAATAAAAATTAGAAGTAATACTGTAATATAGCAGGATAAACTATTTTTGAAGCATATGTATGTAATGCAGGTTTACGAAGCAGAAAAAATAAGATTTACTCACTCATTTCTTTCCACATTAGTCAGTAAA
>BMAO01000547.1:0-14219 GCA_019973975.1 Trichonephila clavata
CATTTCTTTTCTCATATTCTGCTCGTTTGCATTTCTAAACTATAATGATTGTACAACACATCTATCAAAAGCTCTAATTCATTCATAATGGAAAAATGTAGACTGTTTATAGAAAATATATTGGAAACAAAAGTGGTCGCGCCAGTCACCTCAATTACCTAAAGATTAAAAAAAAACGTTTCCCATTCCAAAAAGAGGGAGATATGTGACAAATACAATTTAATTTCCACAAAGACTGTCCTGATACTGATAAGGTCAAGTTTTTCAAATTAAGATTTCGAGAGCCTGGGCTGACTCTAAGCCCACGCGACTTCTTCCTGGTTAATGTCTTTATAATATGAAAAGTTTAACAGAAAAAGCTCTAGCATATTTTAAAAGACTACAATTTCCTTTTTGTTAAGACCAAATATAAAGTATGCAATATATTTGATATTAAATCCTTTCAAAATAATTAATTACATTAGTTTCATCAGTTAAAAATCATTGTCTACTTTTCCTCTTTTTCTTCTTAAAATCTTTAATTTTATTGTTGATATAGAATATTATTCTAAAAATATTTATTGTTGTTGGAAGGTTGTTTCCTGAAGGGAAGGAATGAAAGTTGACCACCTTATCTTCACTCCACAATTTAGGCATAGAACTCGAGGGGGGATATTCTCTAGCCCCTTTACCAGTGGTTTCTGTGGCGACCGCCCACAGACTTTCGGACCCACTGATTTAACAAGCACGTAATCCGTGTGTATTCGGAGGGTATTTGGTGGCATCGGTCATCGAACCCAGACCTTTCGTTCTGGAGTGCGATGCTCAAACCAATAGGCTACCACGGTCCAAAAAATATTTATAATTTTTTGTAAGTAATTTGTGAAGTGTTTTTTACCAACTGAACTAAATTCATTGGGCAACATCCCATAAGGGCAAGGCCTTTCGTGCCTATCTCAATCTACGTGACCTTAGGCACTGGGTACATGTGTAGATGTTTCAGTCAAGTGGTCAGTCTGAAGCAAAACACCCAGTGTTCAGTTCCCAAGCAAGCTTGGAACTCATTAATCGACCATTTTATAACACTACACAAGTTTATTTGGATAAATAATGATAAAACTTTTGATGTTTACCAACCCTAAACTATGCTTTGTATTTGAAACGATCTTAATAATGGATCATTTGACATTTTAAAAATCATGTTGTAAAAATGTTTTAACTAAATTTATAAAATTCACTATGATTATTGAAAATTTTAGCATCACGTCAATGTGTCTAATTCTCTAATAGTAAGTGCATAGTCCCTTTCCAATACATTTATCTCTCACATTTTATGTACATTAGAGTGGAGAATTTTTTTTCCAGAATTTCAGTATCTATCTATGTTGTAAAGAATTTATTATTTTTTTAAGAGGAAAAATAGAATAAAAATTTTATTTTATTTTAATTATTGCCACAAGAGGAATAAATTTTAAGTATTTGAGCTCTTTGCAGTAAAAATTCAAGTAATTTTTTGTTAATTTGTGGAAGACATTTTAGTACTTTTATAGATTTTTTGGATAAGAGAACACCTACTAAATTAGTTACAAGAAAAAACAACAGGTACGCGCGTTTAACAACTTCCTAAGTATTCAATTTGAAAAGAAAAAAACTTGCTATCGAAATCACAGCGCACGATAAAGGGGAAAGACGGGGAAAAATTTGGATCAGACTCATTTGACGGTGCGGGGAAGAGCGCTAAAGTTAGGAAGTGTTGCAATATACATTGTAATATACTCCGTACTCACTTAACAATAATCATCAGCTCTGGCAAGTTATATAGTAGAAAAATTATTTTATTTTTAGAATTAATTTATCTAATTAACATTAGATATTTTTGAATTTTTTTTTTTTTTTTGAAATTCAACTTTTTGTAGAACACACACATTAATTTTTTGAAGTTAATATTTCTAAATACTTTTGTCATAATCTCAATACCATAAGGCATTTCTGCATAAGTAGATTCCAATTAATATTTTTTTCCATATAGTTATATATATATATATATATATTATATATATATATTATATATATAGTGTGTGTGTGTGTGGTGTGTGTGTGTGTGGTGTGTGTGCGTGCGTGCGGACATCTTAACAGACATGCGTGTGTATAAACACATTTTTATAAATATACATGAATCACAAACCCATTGATTGCTAAATGATTTTCTGTACAAATCACCATACTTGTAGACATCAAAAAATATTTTTTAAGCTTTGGTTACAGCAAGAGTAGGCAAATAGCGACCTGCCAAGAAAGTCAGAAATTCCACTTTGAATCAGAATGTCGTTCCAGAGCGCAATCAAAATTTCGTCTTACATTTTTTTACTGTGAGAAACAACATTCCTTTATTCCCTTATTGAGAAACCAAAACACTAAAAGTATTCCTACAAATAATCATTCGCAAAGTTTGAAGGACGAGATCACAAGATTTTCGAATTTGAAAAAAGCAACTAAATTTATTTTTCTCTGTTATATCCCATTACCGCTGGCATTGATACAGCACCTGAAGAGATGCCACTTGAACTGATTGACTTGCAGTTAGATACCAATGTGAAGGAAATGCTAGATGCATTATAACATTAATAGACTTTTGTAAATCTTTAAAATAGCTGACAAATTCTCATCTATGAAGAAATTTTCTAAGGAAAGTTGTTCTTTTACATTTGAACAATTTCAATAAACTTTCAATTTATTTTTATAATGAATGCAATCCCTTTAAAAAGGCGTGGTCTCCTGGCATCCTCTGCTCCCACAATGTGACCTGCGAGCTAAAGCATGTTGCCCACCCCTGAACAACTCTATACTGTACAGTATAGAATTGTCGGGTGTCTCTAGAGTAAAAAATTGTCCAGGGGTCTACTCTAGAGTATAGAGTAGCTTCTCTTGAGTGTAGAGCCTCTACTCTAGAGTATAGAATTGTCCAGGTGTCTACTCTAGAGTATAGAGTAGTCCAGTGATCTACTCTAGAGTATAGAGTAGTTTACGTATTATTACAAATACAGTTTCTTTGGGCTTAATTTTATATCAATTGTTGCTAAAACTGAGGGAATTAAATTATAAATACAACTGCAACTTTTAAATTAACAAATTAATGATAGTTTCCATCTTATGTGTGTGTGAAATCGAATTCTGGTATTAAACTCTCTATGATGCTTAAAACATGATGCACTTTACAACATTCAAATTTTACATGAGAAAATGAGAATAAGATTTTTTAAGAGATAATAAATTCAAGAACACAAATGAATCAGAAATTTTAGCTATTATAAACTAAACTCAGTTACAATTATTATATTAAATTATTACAAACGATTTAATTGCAGCTTCGGCTTAAACAATTGATTAATCATTTTGCATGTACAGTTTCATTTTCATTCTACTGTAATACGATGCAGGTACTAAACTTCGCATTCGAATTTAAAAACAAGAGACTATAAGCAAAGAAAGTATTCCAAAATTTAAATGTCTAACAGCAAAGAAAAACTCCAAAGAACACCGTTCTTTTTCTTGCACACAATTACAATTGCAGTTTTTATCTTCAAAACTTCACCACCATCTGTGAAATCAATGTTCTCTTAACACTTCTGAAATTATGAGGACTTCTTTTTCAGTCGAAGGCTTTTGTTCTTTTTTAATTATATTCCATCCTTGCGGACACGAAAATGAAATAGAAGTTTTCAGAAGAAAAAATGTAATTGAATTTTAATTTTAATATTCTTTACGAATTTAGATTGTTATTTTTTTTACCGAAGAGTTTTTTTTAATCCACGAATTCCTTTTTTCTGTTCGTTCTATTTTTCTAGAGCGATAAATATTGTTTTAAGCGAAACTTAATTGCATAGGGATCTTCTAATATTACGCTTTCGAATACTTTTAAAGATTTTTATTGACGGGAATCTGATTAGATGAATTCAGATTTGAAGAAATATTCGTAGAGGAGATAAAATTAATTTAAATTTGAAGTTCTTTTTCGCCATTTTTGTAGTTTTATCTCTTTTTGACTTACGTTTTTCTAATCAAATTTTTTTTTCATTAAGTTGGTTTTTTCCCCCTTTTTTTTTCTTTCTTTATTTAAAATATTGTAGTTTCAGTTTCTCAATATTAAATTTCTTCAAAATAGTGTGAATTATTTTATAACTCAGGATCAGGAATTTCAAACATAACCATGTTTTCAGTACTTGGTGATTTTAATTTAAATCTTATTATGGTTATGTGTTGAAACATTTTTGACGATAAATGTATTGAAATAGTTTTTTCTTTTAATAAAAACTCTGTTTTGGTATAATAATTTTTATGAAATATTTTTAAAATAAATATTTTCAAAAGTTATTCATTTTGAATGTATTTGTAAAGTGTGAGCAAAGATAGCTTATTTGTGCAAATAATATTTAAACAGTAATAGTAAATAGTTAACTTACCTTACAATTTTCTAATTTAGAGGAATATATTACATGTAGTCAGACATCTTCAAATATCTTGCTAGCGGCAACATATTTGAAATATTTGTAATTGAAATATTTGTAACTATTAAAATATACTAAACATTACATAGTATATTATTTATAAACAGATGATATTCATATGACTAGATGAACTATGATATTAATAATTTAAGAGCTAATTTCAATATGAATTTCAGCAGCGTTTTGGAAAAAATTTCTTAGAAAGAGATGCATTCTCTACAACACTGAAAACGTATTGAAAAAATGTATACATACAGTGTTCCTCACAAAAGTGTTCGTACACTTCCAATTTACAATGAAATTCAATGTCTTCGACTGATGAAAACTTATTTATTGGAACTGCAACTATATTTTTTAATATCAGAATTTTTTTTCTTTTTGAAATAAGAAACATAGCATAACTATTATTTTAAAGAATTAATACATATAAGGGATTAAGTTTTTAGAAAAATCAACGTTGATAGCAAATTGGTTGGAATGATAGCAAATTGAACACATTTATAGTTCCAACGGACATATAATAGTTTGGAGAAGAAAAAAAAGAATAATTACTAAGAATTTAGTTGGAACAGTGAAGCATAAATGCGGAGGTGTTCTTGTGTGGGGGTGTAAATCATTTTCAGGAATAGGTAATTTGGTATTTCTTTATCATTTTTGAAATAATGAGTTTAACTTAAATATTTTAAAGAACTATTTAAAATTATCCGTCCAAAATTTAGGTATTAGAGACGAGTTCATTTTTTAACAAGATAGGGATCTTAAGCGCATTGCTCTCAACGTACCCCTACGGCCTCACTATAACTGCCTCCAAATTCTGAAAAACTTCCTAACCCCTTTAGATCATATTTGGTGATAATTTGAATTTAAGGTATGTGACTACTCAAAATTCGCCATTTTGGTGAAAAATTTTTGAAGTTTTTTTATGTTTTTATTTTATAGCACATACATTTAAGATTCCAAAAACACTCTATTTTTGTTTCTACGATATTTAGAAGCAAAGTTATTGCATAGTTAGTATACCTAAATGGAGTTTACAAAACCGGCTTTTACTTTATGAAAAAAAATCATTAAAGATATAAAAAATCCATTTTTTGCATAAAATTTGGCATAATTATAAAACTTTCAAAAGTTTTACACATTTTCCAATTCCTAATACATATAAAGGTTTATTTATGTACTGTATAAATATTATTTGAATTGATTCATTAGAATTTTCTGTAAAAAATCGTAACTGCAATTTTTCATTAAAATTTCACATGAAACGATAATTGCTATAATCCATAAAACTCTCAAGAAAACAGCAAACGGGTAAAAAAAACTCCGAATCAGTTAAATATGAAATTAAAGAAAGCTTTAGCAACAAATATGGTGAGTTTAAAAGATGCACGATTAGTATAGAAACACTTTCATATTGTATTAAAATCTTTAAATGCATTTTCTGAAAAACTATGTTTTCCGGATTTTTTCTTCACGGTCCAAGTTTACTGCATGAGTGATCTTTGTAAGATATCGAATTGAAATTTTCAGAAAATGTTTTATTTAGTTTTATCTGTATTATAGATTATAATCTAATCTCTATGTATATATTTATGTATTTATTGCACTTTTTGCGGGAAAATAACATTAGTTTTTTTTTTTAATTGAATTCTTGCATAAAAATTAACATATTTCAAAAATGTTCAAAAGTGTTACAAATTGTATAGTTCTAAACACAGAAAATGATATTATTTATGTACTGCATAAATATTATTTGAATATTTTAATTAGAAATTTCAATACAAGGTTTACCGCAACTGCAATTTTCACTAAAATATTACTCAAAATTCCCAATATATCTAAAATTATTTTTTAATTTTGTGGAATTTTTATTTGAATTACAGTTTTGTGCCCCATTTCAAATTAAAAAAATGTTTATTTAGTTGAAAAATTTACATACTTAAAAAAAGGGCTCCGAAGGTAGTCACATACCTTTAAGTAGGAAAACATGACATATAAAAACAAAATTTGAAGTAAAAACACTAATCACAGAAGAATAGACGAGCATCGATACAGAAATTGCAAAGCATTGTTAAAATCTATACTAAGACGTTTAAAAGTTATTGTGGAAGCTAAAAGAGATCCTAATAAGTACTAAATTAGAAAAGGAATTCAATATTTAAAACTGTGAATGAGATTTTTTAAGTGTATGAAAGCCTTTTTGTAACTTAACATTTTAGTATTTTTTTGAAAATTAATATGACATTATAATAATTATATTAGGGTTTAAAAATTGATTGTTATTTTAATAAGATTAAGTAGCAAATTTTAATTAAAAAATTCCAATTCCGGTGTATTAATTTTTATAATCGAAAATATTACATTTTATGGAAAATTTAAGTGTACGAACACTTTTGAAAGTCACTGTATATACAGGCTTTAAGCACGAACCATTAAAGTAATCTGTAAAATTCGTTTATATACTAAAAATCAAATAGAGATCCAATACTAAATTTATCCATCCTTTCCGTTACTGTCAAAACACTATTGTATCAAGTATTATTAGAAAATATTATACGGCTTACTTCAAGATAAAATTCGTATATAGAAATATTTTTATTTAAAAATTTTACTTTTTATTAGTTACAGAAGCAGATATGAAATAAACATTACAGCAAACAATTTATATATTAAAACAAATGTATTACTATATCGTATAATTATAAGTGCCAAACGATAATTTAAAAAATTAATCATCCAAACCATATTTTAACGAAAGATTAAAAACTCTCCAGCAATTTTTTAACGCTGCCAGATAAAATTTTAGAATCATAAAAGATAGAAAGGAACGATTTATTTTGAGATATATCTCATGTTTTGAAATAAAATATAAGTACGATTTTTATTATTTGCATACATAGTAATATCCGTGTTGTTTAAAAATTCTTAAGCACATTTAGAACAATGAATATTCATTTGTATATGGATCAAAGTCTTGAAATATAATTACCTTCAAATGTAATGAAATATTTCTAAATGAAAAATAATTCCCTTTCATAGAAGATTAGTATTACAAATGATGCTATATGTATGCTTCAAACTGAAGGGTCTGTGCTAAACTTTAAAAAATAGAGGTTTTCAAGTAACTAACAGCAGAGTACAACGAAACATTAAACTTGTGTGTATTCCTCTGATTTGAAGTAAAAGGAAGCCAAAACTAGTGAAGCCAGTAAATATGTCATTATATTAAGGCCTCTTCTAGATAAAAAATAGTATTACAGAATCAAGATTTTATTTCGTAATTTATTGGATAACTGATTAGAATAGCAGCTGATCTAAAAGTCTAGCAATGACCAAAGTGTGCTGGATAATTTAAAAATTTCGTTTATTGCGTACTGAATTTAATATTATAAATGCAATTAGGGGTTTTATGCTGTAAAAATAGTTTAGTATTTTTACCACGTGTGTTATTTTATAAATGTATACTTTTTTTTCGGGGGGGGGGGGTTTCAAAAGCAAATTGATTTTGCATTTAATTTTGTATGTTTTAAAAATAAAGAATTGTATTGATTGAGTATAGAAATCATAATTTGCTAATAGTACAAAGCAACTAAGCAATCAAAGATGGGCAGTTATCTCAATTGCTTAGCAAGTTATTGACTTGTAAATCAGTTATTGATGTTTGAATAATTACATATATATATATATATATGTGGGACGGCGTCAAGGGGAAGGTTCGATTTTAATGTTAAAATAAGCACGCAGAGTTAAACTAACTTAATTTATTAATAACACAACTAAAACATTAACTATTTACAAGGGGTTTTAAATTATTCGAGATAACACCATACTAATTCCGAAAACACGTACTCTTTCTCAAAACAACGGAGAGAGCGATTTCCTCTGACCTGCCTTCGTTCAAGCTTTGGTGCAACTCCCAGTTTCTTCTTTCTGCCACCTTTATAAATACATAATCTCATCGTATCGCGCAGCTAAAACTCACGTGGTTTCGATTAGTATTCTTACAATAAAAATCAAAAGAAGTAAAAGAAAACTTGCACTCCTTTCCTACAAGTTCGGCCATCCTGGGAATCACTGACCTCAGTGATTTTACATACCATACAATAAAATATAGGCCTCTGCAAAATTAATATTAATCGGAGATAAAAATTCCAATATAGACATTCAAATTTGAAAATAAGGATACAACTCTCAAAAATGAAATATTAATAGCAAAGAAAGCAAAACACATTAATACACATTATGTTCTTTTAAAAAGAATAGAAAACGCTTTTTATTAAAATACATCATCATGGTGAGTAAAATTTCATTAAATCAGCAGATGAATTTGTTATCTTAGGTCCCTCATGATCACCCTTTTTCTCTAAATCATATCTATCTCTAGGTTTTACTTTAACTATTCTATATGGTCCCAAAAACTTAGGCCTCAATTTCAAACCTGTCCCAAATTGTGTTCTCTGAATGACCACCAAGTCACCCATCTGGTAGTTAGGGGCCTTCCTGCGCTTCCTGTCATAGGTTCTTTTATTCTCTGCCTGTATCTTCTGGATATTTTTCCTTGCATCTTGTCGTAATTGGTTCCTCTGTTCTTGAAATTCCTCCATCATTTCGTCCATCAGTAACTCTCTCAGGCGAAGGTCTTCCTTGTTTCTCATGGTGACGCCAATTAATAATTCAAATGGAGACCACTTAGTACTACGATTAAATGTACTATTTAAAATTCTTTGAAGTTGGTCTACGAACTTGATCCACTTGGTAGACTCCTCAATTGACAGCTTGGTCAAAACGGGAATAATAGTTCGGTGTATTCTCTCGACTTGGCCATTCCCTCTGGGTACTCCGGTGGCGATTTGCAAATGTTGAATGTTTTCATTAGTACAATAATCTCCAAAAGCTCCAGAAGTAAAAGCAGAACCTCTGTCTGTTATTATTCTCTTGGGATTACCAAAAGTCTTTTGTTGCAATTTTAATTTATCCAAAGCATCTTTTGCGGAAGTAGATCTAACGGGATAAAGCCAGGTAAATTTTGTAAAAGCATCCACTATTGTGAGAATATGCTGATATTTCTTGTTAGTAGAAGGCAAAGGTCCGATAAAATTGACGTGATAAGTACTTAATGGCCCATCCTCTTTAGAACGGTGTTGAGGAATCCATCCTTTTTTTCCACTCTTTTTGTTGGTCAAAATACATGGCACACATTTAACAATTACATTTTGCACCTGCTTGCTCAAATTGGGAATGAAAAATTCTTGTTTCACAACTCCTTCTGTCTTGGCAACGGAGAAATGTCCCTTCTCATGTGCTAACTTAATTATCTCAGTTTGCATATCTCTTGGTACAACTATCAATTCACGACTTCAACATATTTGTAAAGTATTTCGTTTTATTGGAAAAGTCTGAAATGCTGTTTGTTTCAATCAGTGACCTTAGACTCTGAGTGTATTCATCCTCTTGTTGTGCCCTTTTTAATCTTGCGGTTAGAGTATCGTTAGTAATTATTGCGACTGTATACCTACTAAGGGCATCCACATGTTGTATTCTCTGGCCGGAACGATGCACAATTTCATAATCAAACTCTTCCAGCAATAATGACCATCGCGCTATACGAGTAACCAAATCCTTTTTGTCCATAGTCCTTTGAAACGCTGAGCAATCCGTTATGACTTTGAAATGATTTTCCATAAGGTAGGTACGAAATTTCTTTAAAGCGTTGACAAGAGCAAGAACTTCAAGTTCATAGCTGCTATACTTCTCCTCTGCCGGTGTAGTTTTCTTAGGCATGTATTGAACTGGATGCAATTTTCCATCTTCTGCCTCTTGGAGTAAGACGGCTCCGTAGCCTTGTTGACTTTCATCCGTGTGCAATTCGGTTGTTTTTCCCTGCTGGAAATACTTAATACTGGACTTTCAGTCAATAATTGCTTGAGCTTTTCAAATGCTTCTATTTGAGGTCGTTCAAAGACAAATCGATTGTCGTTTCTAATTAGATCACTCAAAGGTTTCGCTATTTTAGAGTATGACGGAATAAATTTTCGAAAATAGCCAATGAGTCCTAAAAAGCTTTGAACTTGTTTGACAGTCGTTGGTACAGGAAACATCTTGACAACTATCGTTTTTGCAACTGAAGGGTTTACCGTTCCATTTTCGACAACGTGACCCATAAATTCCACCTTTCGTTTTAAAAACTGACATTTTTCAAACTTGATCTCCAACCCATATCTGGATGCGACCTCAAACACCTTCTTTAGTTTTTCCAAACCTTCTTTCTCATCTTTAGCTGGAACGATCAAATCGTCCAAATAAATTATTACGATGCCTTTTCGCATGAGTTCCCTAAAAATGCTGTACACATATCTTTGGAATACGCTTGGGCTTGTACTGAGACCAAAAGGTACCTTATTAAATTCGAACTGCCCGTCTGGTACAACAAAGGAGGTGAAATGCTTGCAATCCTCGTTTACGTCGACATGAAAAAACCCATTTTTCAAGTCTAACGTGGAATACACTTTGGCGTCTTGCAGCCTATCCAATACGTCCTCTATCAGTGTCAAGGGGAAGCGATCCATGACTAGTTTTCGGTTTCAGTTTCCTATAGTCAATGCATAGTCTGTCTGTACCGTCTTTCTTCTTGACTAACACGATTGGACTTGCATATTCAGAAGAGCTTGGTCTCACGATTCCTTATCCAACCATTCGTCGATGTGCTTGTTGACGGTCTGATTCTTCAGAAACGACAAACAGCATGCTGTTTGGTAAACTGGTATATCATCCTTCAGGATAATTCTCATGGATACATTTGTCGTTTCGGTCTTCTTAGGTGTATAGCTGTTGATTAGTTCAGAGAGTTCCTTTCTTATTGAGGATTGATAACATGTTTAACTTCGATTTCGTCTTCAGTTCTTGCCTCATAAACCTTTGTATTCACAAACCACACATTCTCTTCGTGTTTACGGAAATAAACACCTTTTTTATCAAAGCCAACAAAAGCTTGTTCCAAAATGTCCGATCCTATCACTGCCTGGAACTCCAAATGCACCGCAGCAGACATGCCATATTACGGAATATTTCTCTCCATCCAATTCGATTTATCGTTGGAACGATCCTTTTGTTTTGACTTCGTACTTTCCCAATCCAGATAACACGAAAATGTCCTTCGAAAGCTTCGATTGCTCGATGATTCTTTGCTTACATCTTCACGAATGAGCGAAACTGAGCTTCCAGTGTCGATTAGAGCCTCAAAAGTCTTGTTTCCGATGGTTATTTTCCTGGTCTTAATTCTGTCTTGCTGAATTCGAGAACAGATCTGGACCGGAGAGCTTGAAGATTTATTGATTTTCGTACCCTTGTTGCGCTTTGTACAATCTACGCATAGTGACCTGGTCCCTGCAGTAGCTACATGTTACCTGTTAACTCTTTTATCGTAAGTTCTCGTCGATTGAAAGCATTTTCTATCATTCAATTATTTCAAGGTGAAAACGTTCTTGCCTTCGAGAACAATTATCGTTATTGTTCGATCTCTTAGCAAATGAGTTTAACTGCTTTGGCCCTATAGTTCTTCGGACGTCCTCATAATCTTCAATTTTTTCGCTTGCTCAATAGATGAGTTAATAGTAGACCATTCGTCCAAAAGTGTTCCTGAAATTCATACGGCGCCCTCTTCTTCATTTGATCGGCTATGATAATACTCGCAATTGGTCGTAGGTGTTAATTAAAGCCCAAGGTCCATCCATCAAAATACGTCTGTAATTCGTGTTGAAATCTTTCCATGTTCATTCATCGGACTTTTGGTGAAACAAAAATAACTGACGAAATTTTTCCGGAGAGAGAATAAATTTAAATCTTTGTAGAGCAACTTTTTATATGATCGTAATCGTTACACTTACAGTTGGTTCTCTTGCGATCAGATGGGCAATTTCGGCGGGTATTAAACTATAAGTTTTGACCAATCTTTTTTCGGTAAGGAAGTTAGTTCTGCATGACGCTCAAACAAGGTAAGATTCAAACCAATATCTTCCTTCATATTAAACTTATGAAAAGTTTTGTGAAACAGTTTATTCGATGCTTGAACGTTTTCGGTGTTATTCGCATACCGGCAGTCTGTTGCGCTTGTATTCGCAACTTCTCTAATTCGTACTCTCGTTTTTCTCTCTCATCTTTCGCATATCTCTCTCTCAGCCCTCTCTTCTCAGCCTCTCTCTCTCAGCCCTCTCTCTCTCTCAGCCTTTCTCTCTCAGCCTTTCTCTCTCTCAGCCCTTTCTGTACTTCTTACGTTCTCCACTATGCTATCAAGCATCTTTTTAACATCGTCTTCAACGTAATCTGGCTTTTTACGATCAGCTCCTTTAACTTCAATTTTGTGATACCTGCTTCGATAGTAAGATCCAAATCCTCGGCAAGTGACACCAAATCCTCGGCAAGTGACACCAAATCCTCTTTCCTTTTCGCGAGTAAGAATGCCTTTTTATACTCAGAATGGTGACCAGAGAGCAACTTAAATTTTTACCCAAGTTAAATGAGACAAAACCATTAAAATGCACGCAAAAAGTTTATCACTTAAAATGAAACAAAAGATAATTAAATAAGATGCAATTATCAATTATAAACATTATAGACAAAAATGGACTTTTTAAAGAATTCCGGAACTTAAATCCTTTTACAAACACAACAGTATTACAGTTAATATCAATTTTATTTTTTATTAAAAAAAACAACGCGTTCCTCTCATTTATCAAAAATAGATTTAAGAAAAAACACGAAGTACTCAGTTATTAATCCAAACTGAAGAACATCAAATATTTGTCTGCAATTAAACCAATAATAGTACCTAGTACTTCAAAATTCAATTTCAGATTCACAGAACAGGAAATAACACACAAAATCATTCATTTATATAATTTTCGCCTATTACACACATATCAAAAAAAAGGATACTAGCACAATTCAATGTAATTCTGAAGACACTTTACCTTGACCTCAATGACACAAGAAATCTTGTTCGTGTTGATAACTCGCAATTCGATGCAGTTCCAAAGGTTCTCTCGTCAGTGTTGACCTCAATGATCAAGTTAATCCCGTTCAGTATCTCGTTGAGTCGCTGGGCTTCCAGTTTTGTTTGACTATAGCTGACGTGGAAATTCGCCAAGATTCCGTGTTTCTAACCAAGTCAATGGACTCCTTTTTCTTGTTGACTGTTCTCGCTGAAGTATTTCCGTATCGCTCGTAAATTTCTTATCCAGCTGAAGGCTTCGCCGGGTTTCTATTCGATGCAAGGCAGGTCTATGTTCCACTCAGGAATCAAAAATTGATGAGGAGGTAAACTTTTAAAAATGCTCTTAGATAAAACTTTGAATAGTTTAAAAAATCCGGTCGAACCCCAATTTGTGGGACGGCGTCTAGGGAAGGTTCGATTTTAATGTTAAATAAGCACGCAGAGTTAACTAACTTAATTTATTAATAACACAACTAAAACATTAACTATTTACAAGGGGTTTTAAATTATTCGAGATAACACCATACTAATTCCGAAAACACGTACTCTTTCTCAAAACAACGGAGAGAGCGATTTCCTCTGACCTGCCTTCGTTCAAGCTTTGGTGCAACTCCAGTTTTTCTTTCTGCCACCTTTATAAATACATGACTCATCGTATCGCGCAGCTAAAACTCACGTGGTTTCGATTAGTGGTGCCATCTCTTACAATAAAAATCAAAAGAAGTAAAGAAAAACTTGCACTCCTTTCC